>VWYK01044741.1:20726-34688 GCA_013399775.1 Semnornis frantzii | reverse complement strand
AAAGAAAAAAAAAAAAATTAAACAGCCATCATCTCCAAATCCCCCAACGAAAATCACCCACGACAGAACTTTGATGTCTCCACAATAATTCCACTGAAAGAGTATGGGGAAAAAAATCTCTGGTAATTAATCTTATGCCACATTGATAAAGGATAGAAAGGATTGCCTTGCAAGTGGTATTCATACCACTCTTCATTAGAGCTGTTTCAATCTAAGTATTCTTTTGTGTGAACTATATTTTTATCTTGTTCTCCTTCTTGCCCAAGCAAGAGTTTGGAGTTCTAAAGTTTCCATGACCAGATCAGCCTGTTGAATTTACTGGGAAAAAAAAAAAAAAAAAAAGGAGGAAAAAGGGAAAAAACAAAACCAAAAAGGCCAATACTGTCATAGTTCCTATACACATGCCTAATTTGCATCCTTGGTTCATCACTTCAATTTACAAAATGGATCATGAAGATGAGTAGACCAAATACATTCTTGCTATGAAAACATTTTCCAGTGTAAGTCAAGATCTCAGCAAATTCTTGAATATCAAGCTGCCTGCATTTGGCCTTAAGTTTATTTTTTTTCCCCTAAATCTGCTGAGGCACTCATAAGTTGTAAGAGAAAAAAAAAGCTGTAATAGGCATACAAAAAACTTCAAGGTACCTACTTGATTTCATTTTTGTTTGCTTTGTTGAAATAACTAGTCAAGTGTCAAAGAAGCTACAATGTATGCCTACAATATGACTTCATACAAAAATCAGGTGAGTGCATAAAGCTGTACAAAAAAGGTACCTAAATCAGTAATAATCCTTCTCTCCTGCCTTTCAGAGGAGATACATT
This sequence comes from Semnornis frantzii, assembly GCA_013399775.1. Lineage (NCBI taxonomy): Eukaryota > Metazoa > Chordata > Aves > Piciformes > Ramphastidae > Semnornis > Semnornis frantzii. The sequence continues at coordinate 33,863 of VWYK01044741.1, read as the reverse complement.
ATTATTAAACTCCACTGAGACTTAGCCTTATTATTGTATTTCTAGCATCCTTTCCCTCTGGCTGCTCAGTTACAACAATATTTGAAATAGCCCACATGCTGAAATAAGTACCAGCTGCTCTTCATGAGCAGCAGAAGATGCAATCACTTTAACAATCAATCACAGTATCCACTGGTTTGATACTCCCCAGTCTCTAGCAGCTGAAGACCTGCATGCCATCTTCATCACTGAGGCCAACAGACACATCCTCCTCTACCTCCTCCTCAAGCTGAAGGCTTCCAAAGGAGTACTTATTTCTAGGCATGGGAGAGGAACTCAGCACAATGGGATTGCCAAACACCAGGGGGTGAGTGAAGGGGTTGATGATTTCTGAGTCAGAATCACTAGATTCTGTCCCACTGCTGGTGGAGCCCTCCATCATCTGGATTGCAGCCATGTGATCCATCACTCCACTGGCATGAAGTGACTGCATGACTGGGCTCTGCTTTGGCTGTGCCCCAACTGGCATACCGTTGGGCATCATCTTGCCTTCGGGAGAAGACATCTTAGCCACCCCACCTCCTTTACAATATCTCTCTGATTTATATTCATGCCCAGGGGTGGAGGATATCTGACTTAAAATAAATGGATCTGTAACAGACTTATTGCAGAGATTTTGGATTTTCTGCACGTGAGACCGCTGAGAACCTGGAGAATATCTGCAATAGCCGTGGCAGCTACTGGCACGGCTATCCTCTTCCCCAGTCCTCACCCTGCAGTCATTCCCATTTTCTGAGACATAGCCCTGAGAGCCAGTTCTACTCAGGCTCATGTTAGGGCTTGACCCTTTGCTACTAGGAGGCAACGGAGTGGCCAGCGGACTACGGCTCCCTGGCCCTCTAAACATTTCATCAACCAATGAGCTGTGCCTTGGCATCCTGGGGCTTCCCCCGGTGTAGAAAGAGACATTAGCTGGGTTATCATCAAGGTACTCCTCTGAGAGATACTGGGAACTCTTTAGAGAGGCTGAGGAATCCCTATACCTAGTTCTATTGCGATTTTCATCTCGGTAGTGAATATAGGCACCACTGGTCAAATCACCCTCATAATTGTCATTTGTTTGGGAATATGACCGGGTTATTTGTCCTCTGAGGAGATCATACTCGCTATCTACATCACTGCAGTCAATGAAAGGAATGGAGGTGCTGCTGCCATGAGCAGCCCTGGAAGCTGGACCTGTGCTTGGTTGCTGTGATTGAGGTCTGTTCTGCTGCATCCTGTCCTTAGCAGCCTCCTCTTCTTCCTCCACTGCTGAGACCACTGCTCCATCTGCCTTTTTGACTTCCTTGGGGCTCTTCTTCAAGGAAGGGCTCTTGTGCTGTCCAGTGTCTTCCGTGGAAGCTTTTGATTCCTTTCCTTGTCGGCAACTTGGTACTGCTGCATCATCATTGCTGTCTCCATAGGCCAAGCTAGAGCTCTGGAAAGATAAGAGGGAAGGCAAAGGGGAGACAAAGGGGGAGGGAAGGGTGGAAGGGGAGAGGTTTGGGAGGGAAGGGAATCGGAGGGAAAAGACTACATGTAATTACACACCAGAATTTGCACTGCATCTGCAGCAACATATGGGTTTCTTGAAAGCAGGAGAGTTAACCTGAGTTTGCAAATGAACCAGAATTTAAAAAACAGAGGTTTCTGATCTTGAAGAACAGAAAAATATGTAAGCTAAGCAAGGGAAGAGAAAGCAGACAAAATGTGGTGGTATTTAAACTCTGTATCTGAGGTGCTTCCATGCCCTAAGGCAGCCATCAACACTTAAGAATATCAACCTGTTTGCACTATTTTAAGAGGGTGGAAGATAAATACATAGACAAATTGTGCACAGCTTGCTTATATACAGTAAAAAAAAACACATGTGGGCTTTTGAGCACACAACATTCAATCCCTGGAGCATACCTGGCACTAATTCATGGGCTGGCATTTTTCCACGTGTAAGTATGTTAAGTCTGCCCAGTGGCTATGCTCCATCTACCTATGCTTGTCTTAGCAATATTAAAACGCTGAAAGATATTTGAAATGGGCTGCATTTATAACAGAATTCTCTGAAGTTCTTAGATTTGTGGAAATAAGAGTCTGTGAGTACCAAAAGGAAACAATAAAAGAAAGGTGAAGGCTTAGCTAGCGTTCCTAAATACATTAACCTAGTAGCTTGCTCTTGCCATTATGTTCTACCTAAGATGTGATTAAAGGTTCACCTCCACAAACATGGACGAGCACAGAGAAACACTGGCAGGTGGAGGAACCCAAATAACCTAGTCAGGAAAATGAAGCTCCCTAACCAGGTCCTCTGGGAGCTGTTCCAGGACAGCTACCTCAGCCCATTGTCTGGGTATGTCTGGGATGCCAGCAGCTGAAGAGACCAGAGGACATGCATTTGTTTGGGTAGGTTAGGTCAACATGTAATTGCAAGCAAACGTTAAATTGGATTAGTTGATGAGTAGGATAAGAGAGTGGGGAGCCAAGTACTAGAGCAGCTCTAAGTCAGTCCAGACACTGGAAAGACCAAAACACCTGAGGGTCAATTGCTGGCAGTGTCCTAGATCTGTACCAGCTATTGAAGTGACACTTCTGCATGTGTGCCTCTGCACGAAATAACTGGGAACCTGAGGATCCAAGTGTCAGCTACTGGATAAACTCAATGTCTTAGATGAATTACTGGAGGAACCCATTGATTCTGCCACTGTGTGTGTTTCTAAGTATCAGCAATTGGAGTGAGGCTGTGAACCCTGGAGGTACGTAGGTTCAGGTACCACAAACTGGGAGACCTGGGGATCCAGGAGCCCACTACAGGATAGGCTGAGTCTCTAAGGGCAGTTGCAGGAAGAATCCATATTGTACCTGTGTATACATTTTTTCCACTAATGAACTTTCATCCTGATCAGCCAAAGAGTGGAATAGGGTGAAGCCACTAGCACTGTATGCAGCTGTGGGAGTGCTGTTCTGTGCTTGTGTTTACCTGTGTGGCTGGCTGTGTATATATTTGTATATATATTGAATATGTGCATTTATGTAGGTGCCTGTAGTGAATACATGCTTGGCCTTATTACTAGCTGGACCTGGGAACATGCAGCTGCTGCGACCTTGTCACTATTGGATTTGCAAACACCTAACAGGTATTAACATAAAACAAACATATTAGGTATCTACCAGAGATAATGGCTTAAAAGTCCAGAGCTCAAATTTTTCTGAGGAAATAAATCTTCTGTTCCCTAGTTAATATGACAAAAGCATTGCCATGCACAAATGAGACTCCCCAGTGAAGGAAGAGAATTATACTTTTCCCAGATGCAATAAACAGTAACAACCTAGGACCCCCAGCAGTAACACTGTAGATTGCAATTTTTCAGATGGTCCTTAGCACAGCTCAGACAAGCTCACTGTTTACATTTGTCTGGCTGTCTGGCAGCAATGCTTTTGCACAGTGGAAATCAACTTGTTCCACTTGCAGAACCTAAAATTTATGACACCCAGGGCTCCCACTTCATGTGAGTAGAAAACTATGCTTCTAGAGTTTAAAAGCAGCGGTTAATGGAAAGTACTCAAAAAATGTTTAAAAGACATGATCCAGGGTTTCATCAACATCACTGACTTGTTTTGGCACCTCTGTATGCTGTTCTGAAGGCTGTGTAGTCAGACTCCTGATGGAATGAATCTTGCTGTGTTTCCTGGAGATAAAATGAAAGTTACAATAAGAAGCCATTTCATTTTTTTTTATCTCTCCACAAATAGGAATCAAGAGACATACCTTCTTTAAAACAAAACCTTTTAATAGTAGCTTTCATAAAAAACTTGCTCTAAAACAGATTGACATTTCATCTTTTTGTAAAATTTGAATGTTCCACACGTTGCAAACAGCATTGTAAGAAAATGAAGAGGCCCTGAAACAAAACTAGTTTGTCAACAGAACATGGGTCATAAGCAATGAACTACTGTCACAGTCTTTGTGGCATTTTGGCTGTTATTGTCAGCTCACCATGAGCAATATGGGCAGTTCAGACAGAACTGGCTCCAGCAAGTTGGGAGTTCTCCTCAGAGACCTTTCCCTTGAAGTTGACTATATCTACTCCTGGTTAACTTCAGCTCTTTTCTGAGGTGAGTATGTCTGTTCAAACACATTAACCACATCCCACCAAAGAAGGTGCAAATGAACATGGGAGGAAGTTACCTGTGATGGTCGGACACTCACTGCTGAAAAACAGATTGAAGACTATTGATTTTAAGTTAACTATAGGTTATGCCAACTGCCACCAAAACATTCAGGACCAAGGGGATATTATGCAAGTGATAAATTGTCAAACTATCAAAGAAAGAATTTTTTTATTGGAGCAGTTTGTCATGAGTTAATTTGAATGTTTGCTGCTGTTATTCAAAACCACCCTGCCTCATGCCAGCTGCAAAACGAAAGCACTGAGTGGAGCAAAGTATTGTGGGGTTTGAAGTTCAGATTGTAACATGAGAGGTTTCCTCTTCTGGTTGCCACTTTTGGGTTCAGGAGCTTTAGGTGTTGGCTCTCTCCTGCTGCGATTGCAGCAGGACAGGAAGGGATGGGGGAGTAGCTCCCTGACTTAGGCTTTTAGCTTGCTGCTGCTTTCTGTTGTGCTTCTTCTGCAAATAGGCTACAGTAATTCTGCATTTATGTTGTCTCATTTATATTACACTCTTAGCTCCCCTCACTCACTTTGTCACAAATCAGAGGGTTTTTTGTATGTTGTTTTTTTCCTCACTTCTGTGTTGGGGGAAACAGACAGGTTAAGCCATTCTCAGGGTTTAACCTACTACACAGTGCCAACATCTTAAAATGTAACTCACAGGAAATCACTACTTTTCTTTGATTGAAACACTTGGATAGTTGATTTATTTCATCTTACCTTTCAAACTGCACCTTTTTGTGCCCTCCTTCTTTAACATAGTCAAGGACTTGCTTCTGAGTCCGACCACTGAAAGAAAGTCACAGTTCAAATATTTAATACATCACCTGGGCATCATAAACATGTATGTGGCCTACAGATGAAGTCTCAGTAACATGACAAGTATTTGTCACTATCAGCAGGAACTCATGTAAAATCATACAGAAGAGGACCTGCAGATACACACAGATTTTTATAATTTTGCTTGTTAATAGCCTCTTTTGCCAAGGAACTACTTTTTTTATGCCATTTCAGAACTGCTTAAATTTACTTGTATGCCCTTTATAGGGTACTGCATTATTAGGAAGTCACCACAACAGAAACCAAAGCAGGGTTTATGATTTCCTGTCATGAATGAAAAATACCCTTGAATCTTTTTGAGTCAAATTCCAGCCTTATCAGCAAACCCTCAAACCAAGATGAAATCCACTGAAACGCACTTCATGACTCAGGTGCTACTACTGAACACATCAGCTATGCATATGTAAATTTTCTGCAGAGATTTAGGTAGGAAATCTTTCTCTCCCCTTCTGCTACAGGCTGTGAAAAAGTAGTGAGGGAGCACAACAGTTCCTGCTGTGAAAAGTTATAATCTCCAAGGGGAACTGAGAAAAGTAAAAGGAAATGCGTGCCTCAAAAATGCTCAACAGAGAACCACATTTTTCACATTTAATACAAGTTTTCAACTAATGAATTACCACAAGGCCCAGAAAAAGTTACAAAATGTCTGTAGCACAGATCACGGTGAATGAAGGAGGTAGCCAAAACCTGCTCTCCAAACCAGGTGATAAACTGAAAACACCTACACTCTTCTATTTGCTCAAGAAGAAATCTAACAAGTTAGACCTTGTTTACCAGAACACAGGTCCTTTCGTCTCAGCTAATTTACTTTGCAGGCAGGAAATAAAGTGGGAAGGGAGTTAGAATGGTCATATCTACTATGTTCTTGTGCAAGGCAGCTAGAGTGTGCAGTTTATCTCAGCAAAGACAGTTTCTGGCTGTTCAGCTTATATCACCTTTGCAAACAAAACAAACTGTATGAATAAAAGGATTTCCCCTGGCATACACAGTACAATATCTACAATGAGGCTTTGGCCAGTGTAAGGAAAAAAAACAAACAACAAATGCCCTCAACTATTTAAAAACTTTTCTACACCTCTAATAATATCTTGGGTAGACCTAGTCTTTGCATAAGTGGTCACCTCACATAAATCCTTTGGTAAGCATAGAGACGCCTTTGCTTTTAACTGCATAGGATGGATTCACCAAAGGGACATGCAATGAAAATACAAATCTCTACTGTGATAGAGAGGAGAGATCCCATCTAAGCAGCAGAGTATCCAGAGTGCCAAAAAGTTGCTAGCTAGTATTGCTGAGGACACAGATGGATTTTCTCATATGAAATCATCTGGAATCTAGCCACTTGCTGTCTTACATTCAGAAAGCTATGTTGTAAAAGCTACTATAAAATTACTGCGGGCTGAAAAGATGCAGCAGAAAATATAAAAGAGCAAGCTACAACTTAAAAAAGGGGAGTTGAAAATAATAGGTTTTATCCTAGATCACTAAGGATGTGACTTTGAAATGAGGAGGCAGAAAGGTGGAAAGAAGAGTGCAGGTCTTACCTGAACCTAAATGATGAACCTCTAGAAAACAGAACGGGTTTAGGCTTTGGTTTAGGTTCCTCAAAAAGCCTGAAAAAGGCATGATGCTCCACACAAATCTTCCAGAAAGACTTGCAAAAATCTCGACTGGCCATAAGGAATTCCAAGGTGTCCTGGAATGAACTCTGCAAAGTGAGATGGCATTTGCGACGTAAGCGAACAAGCAGCATATGTTACAGAGATGCATTGCAGGCAGTGTAAATAATTAACCTTTTTACCATTCAGGTCTGCCCACAAAACCAGCTTCAAATGACATTAATTCTACCTTCCTTTACACGTGCCCAGAGCGCAGAAATGACAGCCTGAGTCTCTCTGTTGACCTTCTTGCCCAGTGGTACCAGCCACACTGAAATTAACCAGATCTTCAACCACCAGCCTGATCAGAGTAGAAGCGATGTGAGCTTCGTGATGGGAACCAGAACCCAGACAGTACTGGCTCGGAGTTTTATCCTTCTTTCTACTTTCACATTTTAAGCAGAGAGGCAGCTGATCAAGGGAGGTTCTCCTCCCCCTCTACTCTGCCCTGGTGAGACCCCATCTTGAGTACTGCCTTCAGTTTTGGGCTCCCCAGTTTAAGAGGGACAGGGATCTGATGGAGAGAGTCCAGCGGAGGGCTACGAGGATGATGAGGGGACTGGAGCACTGCCTGATGAGGAGAGGCTGAGGGACCTGGGGCTGCTTAGTCTGGAGAAGTGTAGACTGAGAGGCAATCTAATGAATGTTTATAAACAGGACAAGGGGCAAGGGGTGGAAGCTGAGGCATAGGAGGTTGCATGTGAACCTGAGGAGGAATTTTCTCACTGTGAGGGTGACAGAGCACTGGAACAGGCTCCCAGGAGGGTTTGTAGAGTCTTCGTCTCTGGAGATACTCAAGAACAATAAGGATGCGTTACCGTGTGATCTGCTCTAGCTGATCCTGCTCTGGCAGGGGAGTGGGAACAGATGATCTTTTGAGGTCCCTTCTGAGGTCCCTTCCAGCCCCTGACAATTCTATATTAATAAAGCAGGCACTGTGCTACAGGAAAAAAAAGCTTTTCCCAATTCATTGTACTTTTAAGCTTAAGAGGCCCCTTGCCACTTTGAGACATTACTGATTTGCCTCACAGTATCAGAGTTATTACTCCAATTTCCTTTCACTAACAAATATAACAGAGATAAAACAGTAGTCTTAACACTAACAAGAAGAGGTGGTTTACATGCTACAACTTCAGAAATTATGATATAGTACAGGAATCACAGACAGAACATGACACAGTTGACTTGCTAGAGGGCAGGGATGGCATCCAGAGGGACCTGGATAGGCTGGAGAGGTGGACCCAAGCCAACCTCATGAAATTCAACAAGGCCAAGTGTAAGGTGCTGCACCTGGGTAGGCACAATCCCAAGCACAACTCCAGGCTGGGTGGTGAATGGCTGAGAGCAGCCCTGAGGAAAAGGACCTGGGGGTCTGGGGTGATGAAAAGCTCAATATGAGCCTGCAGTGTGAGTGCAGCCCAGACAGCAACCGAGTGCTGGGCTGCATCAAGAGCAGTGTGGGCAGCAGGGCAAGGGAGGGGATTCTGCCCCTTTACTCTGCTCTCCTCAGACCCCACCTGGAGTCCTGTGTGCAGCTATGGAAGGACATGGAAGTGTTGGAGCAGGTCCAGAGGAGGGCCACAAAGATGCTCAGAGGGCTGCAGCAGCTCTGCTCTGAGGACAGGCTGAGAGAGCTGGGGCTCTGCAGCCTGGAGAAGACAAGGCTTCCAGGAGAGCTTGGAGTGGCCTTGCAGNTGCCTGGAGGTGTTGAAGGCCAGGTTGGAGGAGGCCTTGAGTGACCTGTGCTAGTGGGAGGTGTCCCTGCCTATGGCAGGGGGTTGGAACTAGATGATCCTTGAGGTCCCTTCCAACCTTACCATTCCATGATTCTATGACATTGTGATGTTTATGTTTCCTTTGTTAGGACTGCTCACCTGAGATGCCAGGTTGATGCACACAGTACCAACAGTGAACGTAGGCAGGTAATTTTAAAAAACAGTCTCAAGATGATAAAAACCAATGTTTGGTCTTGAGTAGAAATTTACCAAATAACCTTTTGTCAACTTCATCAATTCCTGACAAGGACTTACATTCACATCAGGCCGTAGCTTTATAAGGAAACGTTTCCTCTTGAAGCTCAGCTTTCGAACCTTAGCCCAGTTGAAGGCATTGATCTTGGTATGACCCTACAGAGAAAAAAAAACAGCCGAGTTTAAGCATTCCACATTTGAACGGAGAAACCTAAACTACTGAAAAAGCTTGCAATAACTTAATAATCTATTCACTTCACTTGAGATGACAGTATTTCTCATCACTCATCTGATAACACAGATGATGAGCATCAGTGCTGTGACTAAGGCAGGTACCTTAGCCTGAACTCTTGCATATTTATCAGACTAGGTACACTGAGTTGAACTGAAGGTACCTGACCCAGTGCCACTGCACAAAACAGAGCGGTCCAGCCTTCACCTGGATGATGCTATTTTGTTCCACTATACAGACTCAGATCTTCAGTGGACAAAGCTGCTCTCTGAGAGTTGCCTCCTCCTCTTTCCAACAGCAATGAAGAATGCAGAGAATCCAGACACATAACCTGTCGCCTCACTAAGATGGGGTCATTTTCTTCCTCTTTCTCTACTTAACGGCAACTAAAAGTTTTGTATTGGAAGCAGAAAATGTTGGGATGATTTTAACCTTTCATAGGGAGTGAGAGAAGGGACCTAAATAAATTACTTGTTTCTGAACAGTAACAATATGCTTTCCACAAAAATAAAGCAACCAGAAGCAAGCAGCAACCCTGAGAAAAATTATCTTCAAAATACTACAATTCCCAGTTGCTGCATCATTAAGTCTCTCCTCCCTTTCTAGAGGTCTCTAGAAGAGACTCTAGAATTCTTGTTCTTAATCTGTGTTAGAAGGTACTGAAAGCATTTTTAAATGATTCATTACAGCAGTTTGTTCAGTAAAGACTTTAGTACAAACATTCTCACAGCACAGAACTTTGAGAGAGCTACTACAGGATATTTAAATGCAGAAACCTATGCTGATTTGGTCACCAGCACCAGATAGATGTAGGAGTAGTGAGAGCATGATGATCTCTGCTAAGTCAATCTGCTGTCTAAGAATGACTTAATCTCCCTTAGAATACTCAGTAGCACTGGTACCAATTTCTAAATAAATGGCAGGCTTTAAAATAAGTATGTCTGAGTACTGTTTGTGAGTGAATCTTTCTTTTCCTTGAGCTCATTCTAATGAGGTCTTTGTAATTCACTTTCTATCATTTATATCCAAAACCAAAGAGATGACCTTAAGGCTGTTTCAACTATGAAGTGCTTGAAGGAGAAAAAAGGCAATAAATAGAAGAAAGATACTTTGCATCTGTCCTGGGTTTGTTAGAATAGGTCAATTATTCCACACTTGACACATCACACCCCCCAAGAAGCTGGGAGAGACCACAGTGAAGATAGGCAGCAGTACCAAACACTAGGGTAATTCAATACCATACTGACATCATACCTGCTATATATGAGTTGGGTCTGCCAGGGAAGGAGGGAGTTTTTTGAGTAGGCAGCAGCAGCATGGTACTAAAGGTAGGATCAGGTGAGATGGGCCATCAAGGTCAGGACTGGATTTGATATTGCTCACTTTTATACCCTTTAATTAGTCTGGATTGTTTTTTCTCTCTTTGTGCTGTTCTATTAAACTCTCCTTATCTCAACCCGTGGGTTTTTGCCTTTTTTCCCTGATTTTCCTTCCTATCCCACCAGCATATGGGGAGAGCAGTTGTGTGAGTGGCTGCGCGAGGCTTGGCTGCTGTCTGGGCCTAAACCCACAACAGGATCTTTAAAGGAAAGAAGATTTGTGCATTCAGCAAAGTTAGAATGGCCAAGGCTGGTCATGAAAACTGTAAAAACTCTAACAAAGCAACACTACAGAGAGCTCACACTGACTATCTATATCCCTCTCTATGTACTCCAGTTGTCTGTTTTTTATTTGTCCCTTCTTCACACTATGCCTGCAAGACCTACCTGCTCCTATATGCAGGAGGTGTCAACATGACCAGTTTGCAAACTGTGGCCTGTGGATCAGTTTGCATCTTGAATAGCACATTGTGGCTGTGTATGCAATTAAGGCAAGAATCCCTGGAAGTGAAGGGCCCAATGCAGCTATAAAAGCCATTCTTAAACAGTCATTGTTACAAAAAATCTCCAAGTTCCTGAGTTTTTCCAACTGAACTCTTTTAGACATAGTGTTTAAGACAGCATTATGTGTTTAAGACTGAATGTCTTAAGAACCACAAAGAAGTCATCCAAGGACTAGATAGGCCAGAAGGCAGATACTGCAAAATGTAATCTTTTGTTATTTCATCCCATCATTCCTGCATCTTCCCTTTACAAACAGACATTTCTGTCTATTCTGCCCTTTTTTCTCCCTCTCCCTATTCCAGCTAGACCTTATCTCTTGTGGAGAGGTTTGTGGCCTGGCTTGGCAGAGCTAATTTTTACTGTGTCATTCAGGTCTGGGTAGAGAGGTATGGTGGGGAAGGGGGCATTGAGGCCTGGTTGTTGGGGTGAGGCTTTGGCCTATAGAGATTGTGGAAAAATCCAAGCTGGAGAACTGGACCGAGGCTGAATATGAATCTTGTGTATTTTGAATGGTTTTGTACTGGTTTATGTAGTTGTGAATAGCAATTCCATTTAAATGTCCAATTCTTTCCGACCCTGTGTGGAGCATTTCTTTTTACTCCTTTGGGGGGGGTGTGTGTGTAAAAGAGTATTTGTCCACTCCCTAAACTCAAGAAAACATGGCTGAGGTTCTTAATTCTTACTGCTCTAAGAAATCCCTCTGCTTTCTAAAGTACAAAGTCACGTCCTGAGCGGTTCTAACCTGAAACACCAGAATGCCTGTGTTGGCAACAGCCAGGTTGATTTTTGTCCCTTCCCTGTCCTTGGCTGGATGCAAACGTATTCCATACATCTCCAGTCGACGCGCAATCTCCAAAAGCTGGAAGTCAGACTCTGCTGGTGTCTGTCCCCTTGAGAAACAAGACAGAGAAGACGCACAAACTCATCACACCTTTTGAATACAGACCAGCTGGTCCTGAGGAGAACAGAGAGCTATTTCTTCAGAGACTGAAACTTGTCAGACATACAGTATCTGTTCTTTTTTTCCTATGTCCCCAGAATTATACCAGTTCAAACAACAACTTTATCTCAGTCTAAATGAATACCAAAGAAATCACAGATTTTACAGTCTATTAGAAACTTTGATTACTCCAATTCTGAGACACTTGATACAGCTAGGTTTTGCACCACTAACTTAACAGAATTCACTAACTTTGTATTTCCTGTAGGAAAACCATGCTGTTTTTCTAAAAAAACCAAAACCCACCATAAGTGGAAGCATGTCAGGATGTTGTTCTTTCTAAAAGTGAGTGCAATGCCAAAGCAAAGTAAAACAGAAGACATGAAAGCTTTACCATAAATGTTGGGAACTTATAAGCAATAATTTATCATGACACAAGTATGCAAAACTCTTGATTATTACTGCTATAGAATCCCCCACCACTCATATTTAATTCGATGTAGCTCAAATTAAAACTGTTCAAGTCTTGAAGTGTTCTTGACAGCAAACCCTCCCCACTTTTTTATCCCTTATTCATAGTTCTTTTAACCATCTTCTTACTAGGACTTTTTTCTCCAAGCCTCAGCATACCAATTTGCATCATCTCAAATCCCACTCTCACAAGTCCCTAATTCTGCAAGCACTTTCTGCTTTTCCTGAAACTATTATTCAACACCTTCTTCACCCATCTCTAAGTACAACATTCAATGTCCTTGAATTTGAAAAGACTGCTGTCAGAAGTGCCTGACTAATCAGGTATCATTTGCAATCATCCCTGCATGCACAAAATCAGCAGTGAAGCATTTTGTGTGAAATAAGACTGTAAAATAATGGCATGCTTGAATGGGTATCAAAATCAATTGCTCTTTAAACAGTTTGTTAGAATGACAGGAGAAGGGCAGGAGTACCCTCAGAAGATTCACAGGCTTGAACATTTTTGAGAAACTCAGAAGTCCAAATCTCTTTTTATACTTATTACCTAGGATATATTTACAGTTAGAATTACTCTGAAGGGGAAGAAGGCCAATGACAAGAACAAAAAAAGTCTTACATGTGGTTACGGTGAAATTCCATTATTTTGTCTTCTAGCGCTTCTTGTTGAGGTATATATTTGTTCTTCGCTAAGTGTTCGCGATCTATGGTTTCATCAAAATCTCCAATCTCAGCTATGAAGAATTTTAAGAAAAGTCTATTAAAAACATTATATAACAACTTAATTATTTGGGCAATCCAAAAGCTGCAGAGAGATGGGAAAAAAGGAGAGAAGCTAATTGTTTCTTGCAAGCTGGATCATGGTTTTATCCCACATGACATCCTGGTCACCAAACTGGAAAAACATGGACTTGATGGGTGCAGCACTGCTGGATAAGGAATTGGCTGGATGGTCGCACACA
>VWYK01044732.1:0-13865 GCA_013399775.1 Semnornis frantzii | reverse complement strand
AGTCTGAGTTATGGTATGTAAGAGAACAGAATTGTTGAGCCTGTGAGAGCTTTAAGTCCAACCCTGCTGTTCAAGTAGGGTGAGCTTGCAGATTGCCTAGGGCTATGTCCAGACAGGTCTAGAATGTCTGCACAGATGGATACTTGCAACCTCTCTGGGCAGCCTATTGCAGTGTTTCCCACCTCACCAGGAACATGTCCCCATAAAACAACTGGGCTGTTTTCAAGGATGCACTTGAAACCTGTAGCTTGGCCTGGGAAGGGCCTTGGCATTGGTGTGCTGGGGTGGAGGGGTGTAGTCTGTAAAGACTTCATTCACAAGGAAATACTAACCAAATTTATTGCCTCAGACCACAGTTTGGGCTGTGCTCATCTTGATTCACTGTGTCCTAAGATTCAAAAGTGAGATGAAACTGATGAAAGATACTTCAGTTGCTTGTATAAAATAGAAAGGAAGTTCATCTGTCCTCCAGAATGTCCTTTTGTAAAATGAAAATATCCTATATGCTCTAATGTTTTCTCTTTAAAAAGCCACAATATAAAAGCTCCTCACTTGTTACTGATCTCAAAGGTACAGAATTCCTCTTAGAGCATGGAGTTTACATTTTAAAGCAGTATTCAAATGTTTAACTTGTCTAGAGAGTTGTTTGAAGTGGGGAGTGGAAGGAGAACAAATGGCTACTTTCTTAGCTTGGGTCTTGTGATAGAAGATCTATTTAAAGTTCTTGGCTTTAACCCTACTTCTGCCTGGAATTAGTATGTGTGAAGTTTAGAAACTGCATAACCTGTCTGGGTTTTTTGCATTACAGAGTAGGTATGTTGGGTATTATGAGATCCTGAAAAACAAGTATAACTTGAAACTCCCACCAGAGAGACAACTCAAAATAAAAAACCTCAAAATCCACTCTATACATGGTAAGAACTCTCAAATTGGGGCATTCCTGTACCTGGTTATGGTTTTCTCATATAGGCAGCTGATCTCTCCTGTCTCTTGCTCAGCCCATGATAGGAACCTAAAGGTAGTGGGATTTGAGAATTTAGATAGCACACTTAAAATACAATGAGGAGTGCTTTGGAGTGCAGTTGCCCCAGGTGTTTTGTCACTTGGAGTGTCTGGTCATGGTGGCTCACATGGAACCTGCTGTTTTAAGAGGGGGAATTGGTGTTAGTTTGATATACACACCTGGTTTTATATGTATGTACTGGTAATTTCCATAAGACTGGAAGTTCAGCACTGCTTTTTCAAGGGGATCTTGAACTGCTCTTGTTCAGTTGATGGACTTAGACTCTACATTAGCTTGCTCCTGGTGCACTAGTAGGGGTCACTGCTACTTCAAAATACAGTTTTCAGCTATGGAATCTTGAGCTACCTTTAGGACTGAGTTCTTCAAAATCTATTTCTATTACTGCACTTGGTATTCATGACCAGTTATATGCTTCCAATTAATATGTCCTAGAGTATAATGCAACCCTTTGTTCCTAGGAGTTGGGAAAGGCAATGGAACTGATATGAAGGTGCAAATAATAGTGAAGAAGCAAGTTGTACTAGAATGTGTGTGTGTCAGTCAAGAAAACTGCAAGGTAAGAGTACTGTGAAACTGAGTCACAGAAGCTGAAAGCTGACTTACATGTTAGAAGCATCATCCTATCAAGTTGAATACTAGCCACAAAACTATCTGAAAGGATGTATTAATTCCTAGGAGAACAAAAATAAAGCTAAGCTCTGATAAATCACAGGAAAAGCAGTAGTGTGATGGTGAAATATTTCCCTAGAGGTCAGTTAATGCATTAACTCACTCTGAGCAGCTTAAATTGTTGGCTATTGTTCTAGCACTGCCATTGCATTTGTGTACTGTGAATGAGTAACTGTGTATTGTCATAAACTGCTTCCTTGTCTCTGCTGTGATCTTTCATAAAAGTAATACTTTTTTTCTAGCTCTTCTTTGACTCTGAAAATGATTCTGTAGTCATTGGCTTAGAAGACAGCCCTGTTATAAGTGGTGATGTGAAAGTCAGATTTGAATCGCGTTCTGTAAGTAGAACAGCATGAAGACATTCACTCAAGTATGTGGGGATGCTACAGGGCAAACTGCAACTGAGGCAAAATCTGCTCTTCCTCAGTGACCCCTGTGTGGGATGGCCATGCAGTAGCAGCTGCTATCCCATGCCTGTGCAATGAGTGTTGCAACAAATGTTGCTACAACAGGCTGTGCAGACGGGGGAGGCATCTGACTCTTCATACTGTATAACAAAGACATCTTTAGTACCTGCTGCTTCTAACATGGGGCTCTTAATACAATGAAATAAGTTCAAGTGACTTAATTCTGCAGTGAAAATAGTGACTAAGGCTCTTCAAGTGTACTAAACCTGGTACTGTAGCTTTGTAAATCAAACTAGTGAGGAAAGGCACTCTTGCTCTGCAGAAAATGAGTCCTGTTATCTAATAAAGTACTTAAACAAGGTCTTTGTGCTTTAGGATCTTCCAAAAGGGTATGATGACTGCCCATTCTTCTTCTGGTTCAACACTTCCTTTATTGAGAACAACAGGTAAGTGATTGTAGTGACTGCCTTTTAAATCCTCAGTTCTAGCATCTGAACAGAGCTAAAAGTTTATGAATGGAAAGCTGAGATTAGCTGGCTGATCAAGCCTGGTTTAGCTTTTGTGTTGGTAGTGGTCTCTGATTCAATTTCAGCTTGCAGCCAGGCAGTTGGCACATGTTCACACTGTGGCAAGTGTGGCAATATAACTCTTCAGCTTAGCTTAATCATTGGGCTCCTTTCCTTAGCACTCTTAAGTATTTTTAATGAACTCAAGTTTAAAAAGGTGGTGCCAACTATTCAAACATAAGGTAGCTTTGCCATCCTCTATACCATGGTTGTCTGAGGCCAGAACTCATCCTGCATCTTAGCAGGCAAACATCAGAACCGAAGTTAGAGATACTGATGCTTAGGATCCCAGACAAAGGCTCTTTAACAAATGCAGAAGCAGCAGTAAGTTAAAGTTAGAAATTAGAGATGCTTGTTCTTGTTGAGACTAGAACTCCTGGTTGAGCTTCAGCTGAATGTAGTTTGACTTACCTGTTTCTTTGAGTGAAATAGAAATGTAGAGACATGAGATCTGTTTACCAAACAGATACTGGAATGAGAAAGGAACAATTTATGTAAGTGATCCCATCTACTACTCTGTGGAGAGGCAGCTGTGACACAGTATTCATAAATCTGAACTTAATATGCTGAGTTAGCAATACACCTTGTAGTCTGGGTGCAGACACCTAATCAGACCAAGCTAGTGGCAGGAGAAATGCATGTGTTCTCTGACAGCCCTTGTAACATTGCCATCTCAAAGGTTTCATCCAAGTGCTTTGCCTCCTGCATGGCAGAGGAGGTTGCTCCACCAGACCTTCTCTTAAACAGAATTTATTAGAGGTTATCATTCTGTTCAGAATTCTGGTGGACCCCAGTTCTCTATAAGCATAGCTGATGTGCAAGGTCTGTTAAGTGATAAATCAACATGAATTTGGTAAGCATTAAAATTGTAGAATGTGCCTGAGTTTGAGTACTGAATCAACTCCTAATGGCAAGGAGTTGATTCAGTACAACTCATCTTAGGGAGGCTTTAAGATGAAGGTAAAACTGATTTTACTTTAACAATACTGCATGATGGTCTGGGAACTAAAACAAAACTCCAAACAAAACCAACAACAAAACACCAACCAAAAAAATCCACTCCACAAACACATGGTATTAGTTCAGTTTCTTTTGACCACTTCAGATCCAAAGCCCAGTGTGGGCATGGCTAACAACTGGTCTAAATTCAAGATTTGGGGCTATATTTAATATTGCATATCTAAGCTTGCAGTTCTTTTATGTACCCAAAAACAAAAGCCTGGTTTAGGCTGTAAGGCACTACTGAATTTTGTCTTTCAGGCTCTACCTTCCCAGAAACGAGCTGGATAACCCTCACAAGTCTAAAATGTGGAAAGTCTATAGTGAGACATTTGCTGTGGAGGTGAACTTCATTGACCCATAAGGGAAAGCCAAACAAAGGGAAATAATGTAAAATTGATCTCTTTCTGGAGAATGTCTTTCTGCTTCAGTATAAAATGAAGCAGTCTCATTTTGATGTACTTAATGTATTTCTGTGTAGATACAACTTCTCAAATAAACTTACATGAAGTTCTGTTGTGCAGAGCAATAATCCTCTGAGGAGTTACTTAGTGCCAGCTGACTCACTTCATGTTAATGAGCTGTTTGGATCGTTTGGAGCTCAGATGTCCCTACATACAGGTAATCCCTTAATTTAAGACAGTTGTCTGTCTTTGAGCTTTAACCTGATGGTGGTTGGAGACTAGCAGTCTGCTGGAACAATGACATGCCTTCTGTCAGCATCAAGTTTTGCCACAGGTCAGTAGAATATGGGAAGTAGGAGGAATATTAATCTGGCACAGACAGACAAATTCCTCTTGAGCAGAAGTCTTTGTATTGAACCATAGTTCATCAGAAGTCCATGGGTTTTTTGAGCAACATATAACCTGGGAGCTGAGTGAGGGTTGGAGACTTCATAGTTACTTCACCACTACCTCCCCACAAAGAGCTGAGATGGCATATAAGCTTACAAGCATGCTAAATGCCTGGGACCAGTTAACCAGACTTGCCTTAATACTTGTGTGTGATTGATTTGTGCACTTGCTGCTCTGAACTTACACTGCAAATGCTCACCTGATCCATCTTGGGCTATACTAAGACCTGTAATCCAAAGACAATGCTTACTCTGCTGTCCAACAGTTCTCAGCAGTGCAGCTTCTCTGAGGAGACTGTTCAAGCCTTTCTTGATGTGCAACATGTGAGGTTAGCTTCTTGGTTCTTGAAACTATTGGCCAGAAGGGCTAATAGCACTGTGATTTGTAGCAGAAATAGTGTGGACACCAGGGCTAAGGAAGCAGTCATTCTCCTGTACTCCAGGATAGGAGAGGGTGCATTTTGAACGGTGTACTCAGTTTTGGAATGCTCACTACAAGGATGTTGAGGTGCTAGTGTCCAGAAAACCATAGCAAAGTTAATGTAGAGTCTAGAACATAAGCCTTATGAGGAGCAGCTGAGTGAGCTGGGGTTGTTGAGTCTCCTTTTCTCCAGGCTAAAGATGACCTTAACTGCTCTTTACCACTCTGAGAAGAGGTCATGATGAGGTGGGTTTGGTCTCTTGTTCCAACCAACAAGTGGACATGTGGAAATGGCCTCAAATGATCATATGGGATGGATATTTAGTAGACTGAAACTCTAAAGCTACCACAATTGGGTATCAAGAAATTACATAACCAAAAGAGTTGTCAGGCATTGGCACAGACTTCCCAGGGAAGTAGTGGATTCACAATCACTGGAGGCATTTAAAATGTGTATGTGTGACACACACAAGGACATGGTTTAGTGGGACTTGGCAATCTTAGGTTAACATCTGGACCTCTTTTTAAAAGTCTTTTTCAATCTAATTGATTTTATTGCTACTTGAGTTTGTTATTAGGAACAGAGCAGAAGACTGACAGCTTTCCATAACTAATGAAGTAGGTGATCTTGTAACTGCCAGGTGCCTACTTGAGGGTGGTGGCATACTTACAAACTGTATCTGTGGACTCAAGTTTTGTTATTACTGTATAACTATCTGGAATGGTCTGGGGGTGGATGTGACCTCCAAAGGTCCTCTAGTCCAACCCTGTCTGCAGCAAGCAGGGGCATCCTGAGGCACAAGAGGAAAGCATGACAGAGGAGTTTTCCTTAGTTGAAAACTGGGTTTAAGAACAGTTAAGTAATCTGGACACAAGTCCACAGGTCCTGATGGCATGCACCTGCAGGTGCTGAAGGAACTGGCATAACTCTCCATCTTCAGTAAGTAATGGCAAACAGGAAAGGTGCCTCCTGTCCTCAAAAAGGGTAAGACAGACATGCCAGATAACTAGATAGTCAGCCTCACCTCCATCCCTGAAAAGGTACTGGAGCAACTTATCCTTGGCACTGTCCTTAGGCATATCAAGGGCAAAGGGATCATAAGGAACAGCCAACATGACCTTACCAAAGGGAAGTCATGTTTGACCAACCTGATAGCCTTTTATGAAGACACAACCAGGTGGATAGATTGTGGTTTATCTCTTTCAGTGAAACATTTGACACTGTCTCCCACAGCATCTGCACAACTAAACTGAGGCAGTGTGGTCTGTATGATCAGCTAGTGAGATGGACTGCAAACTGGTTGAAGGAAAAGTCAGAGTTGTGGTCAATGGAACAGTCCTGTTGGTGGCCTATAGCTTTTGTACTGTGACCAGTTACATATATCTATCAGTAACCTCGATGAGGGCACAAAGTGCATTGTCAGCAAGTTTGCTGATGACACCAAACTGGGTGGGGTGGCTGACAGCTGGAGTGTTGTGCTGCCACTTAGCGAGACTTAGGCTGGAGAGTTGGGCAGGGAGAAATTTAATGAAATTCAACAAGGGCAAGTGTAGTCTTGCCCCTAGAAAAGAACGACTCCAGGTATCAGTATAGGCAGGGAACTGACCTGCTGGAAGGCAGTGAAGGGAAAAAGGATGTGGGGGCCCTACTGAATGGGAAGCTGACCATGAGCTAGTGTGCCCTTGTGGACAGGAGGGCCAATGTCCTTCTGGAGTGTATTAGAAGGGCTGTGGATAGTAGTTTGAGAGAGGTTCTCCTGCCTCTCCTCTGCCCTGGTGAGGCTGCATCTGGAATACCGTATCCAGTTCTGGTGTCCTCAGTTCAAGAGGGACATAGAACCGCTTGAAAGAGTGCAGCACAGAGCCCCAAAGATGAAGGGAATGGAACATCTGTTATGAGGAGGGGCTGAGGGGGCCGGGGCTCTTTAGCTTGGAGGAGACTGAGGGTGGCCTTATTAACTTAAATATGTGAAGGGTAAGTGCCATGAAGATGGAACCAGATTCTTCTTGGTGATACCCAGTGACAGAATAAGGGGCAAGGGGTGGAAGTTGAGACATAGGAAGTTCCATGGAAACATGAGGCATTTTTTCAGTGAGGGTGGCAGAACACCAGAACAGGTTGCCCAGGGGGGTTGTGGAGTCTCCCTCTCTGGACATACTGAAAACTTGCCTGGACATGTTCCTGTGTGATCTAGTGTAGGTGATTCTTTTCTGGCAGGAGGGTTGGACTAGATGATCTTTTTGAGGTCCTTTTGAGCCTCTGACAATCTGTGATTCTGCAATCCTCAATTAGATCATGTTGCTCAGAGCCTTGCTGAGCCTTATATCTAGTATTTAGGAGCTGGGCTGTTGTAAACTCCTACAGAGCTGAAAGTTAATTGTCACACTGTGTATCAGCTGTGGAGGTCAAAACCCATCTTGAATGGCCCAAGTGTTCCAGGAACACTTCGCAGTTTTAGGCTCACAGTAGTCAGCAAGCATCATTTGGGTGAGTCAAAGTAGCTGCAGGTCATGTAATCCTAATTCCTGTGCAAAACAGGCCTACTTCAAGCAGGCTCACACAACCCAGCTCAGTTTGATAGACCTCCAAGGACAAGGATTTCATACGAGTCTTAATCTTCTAAGTACTCTTTCTTCCAGTGTGGAATCTCCCGTGTTTCAAGTTGTGTTGCAACTTGTCCTGCTTCCTGTTTCTCTGAGCCTGGCTCTGTCATCTGCCTTGAAAGAAGTAATTGTTGAAGATCTTTTCAGCTTTGTTACAAATGAGTTTTCTCCATTATCCATTCTGGCAGCCCTCTGCTTGACTTGTTCCCTTATGTCACTGCCTGCCTTGTATTGGGGAACAGGGAATTGTCATGTTGCTTCATAGGCTGCACCTGTTATGCACATGAATATGGTAAACCTCTGCTCAAGGTTGAGTATTGACAAAGTTTAACGCAACTCCTCTTCCTGCTACTCCCAAGCTAGCCTCAGTGAATAGCCTCGTACACAGGACTGACACCAGAGCTGCATCACTAGAGGGCGATGGAGCAGGAAGGCAGCCAGGGCCTGTCCCTGTGCTGCTGGAAAAGGAGGCCACTCTGCTGCAGCTACAAGTGGCTGATGACAGTTCTTTTGGCTTAGCTCAGGCAACTGGATATCCCTGTCCCAGGATGCCCTTTCCATTAGCTTGCAGGGTAGCTGACGTGAACTATCTTCCTCTGTACAGAGTAAGAGAATCTCCTTGTATAGCAGCAGAGGCTCTAATGGGAGGTCAATTTTTTTTCCTAGCTGAAACTTGCAGTTAAACTAATGTACAAGCAGGAGTCAGTTAAGAAAGGAAGATACTACATTTATCTTAAATACAAGCACTCCTGCTCAAAGATCAAAGTCCTTAACCTCCTTCTCTGGCTCTGGGGTAGTGGACGCTCACCTTTCACATACATGTAACTGAGGTGACCTGTGCTGCACTCCTGGCAGGAACCTTAGAGCATCTATGTAATCAGCAATCTAGAAACTTGGAACTTGAGTTGAGCTCTAATATTAGAACTTAGTTTGACACTGACAAAGCCACAGGCCATAGACTTCCCATAGCATATTATGTAAAACATTCAGCTCTTTCCACAGCACCTTGTTGCAGTTGGCACTTTCCCTTTACTCTTGAGAAATTTATAAACCCATTGACTGCAAAAGGCCTTTTTCTTTAATTCTGTAGGGGTGGTGATACTTCATCTCTTTGCATAAACAACAGTCAGATACTCAGTCAAACAGAACTTTATTCCCATGAATTCCTGTACCAACATTATGAAGTTCTTAGCTGAACAACTGATACATGTTTACAGTTTAAGCAGCTGTGACTGGGAGAAGTGTTGCTTACATCACCTTCAAAAGATAAACTCTCACCATGTGTGTCTAGTTCAGCCACCAGCTTCTTCCTGTAGGTTGTTCTAAATATCCTGCTTCTCTTGAAGCTTCAACTTTAAAAACTGCAACCATGAGCTTTAAAAAATGAAAGCAATGACAAATCTAAGAAATAGATTGAAGTAGTCCACTGCTGTGGAGTCAGTCTTCATCTTTTCATAACTATTAAACACATACAAATATAATTTCTCTTGGCTAGATGCTTGAAGGGGAAGTCTAGCAACTCTTGAAGTCTCACCCTTCTACCTGAATTACTTAAATATTTGGTATAAATTCCTCTTAAAGTACTAATGATGCCCAGTATTACTGCCTCTAGTGTACTGGTCAACCAAGGTAAACTGGTGCAGTAGACACTGAAGAGTCCTTTAGCTGTGTCTGGGGGTTTGACTGCCTCTCCTCTTGGATGTATGAATGGGAGATGAACAGTTCTTGCTGCCCACTATGGCTAGGAAAGCAAGATGCAGCAACTGCTTTTTGTCACAGAGGCTGCAACAATGCAGTGGAGTAGCTGTGGCTGCACTGAAAGAGACAGATACTTTCATATATACTTAAAGCTTTTTTTGTTGTTTCTGGGATCTGACAGAGGAGCTGTAACAAGCAAAACTGCACTGTTCCAGCTGTAACTGTTGCTGTGACAAGCTACAACTATCTACTTAGATACTGGTGGGTTAAAGAGCTGTTGATGCCCTCACAAAGTAGGTTGTTACAGCACTCAAACATCCCTCTTGACAACTCAGGCCTGGAGTCATGAATTGCATTGTTCTGAGACCTGCTTGGCCTTTTCTGAGGATATGCTGTAGCTGCTTTTGCCTTCTGAAAGCATGCTTGTATAAAAAAACATCCTAATTAAAGAATGGAAGAGGCACCTAGAATAGGTTATTGTATCATTTTAGGTGGTAATAACTGTATGTTTAGTAACCAAGCAGGCCTGAAGGAGATACAAACTATAGGGTTATATGAGCTTTTTCCACTCATCTGGAAATACAGCTAGTGTCAGGAGTCCAAAGGGTAGAGATCAAGGTGTCAGCTGTTCTCTAAGATCTCAGTTCTGTCTCTCTGCTCTTCATCTTCCTGTCCTTCAAGCACAGGAACCCATTTATGCCAAGGTGACCCAGACAGGAGCCTGGACAAAGATATGATTCTATGCTTGGAGCCAGCAGCTATTTCCAGCAATCTCTCTCTGTCAAGTGTTTAATTCAGTGGTGCTTGGTATGCTCTAGCACTTCTTAAAAGAATTTGGAAAGTAATAAAATGCTGCATGGCCTCCTTAAACCAAGTAACCTTTTCTTCTCTCATATGCAGGCATAGCTCAGGCTACTTGTATAAGTCAATTTGCTGGGACAGAGTACACAAGTCAGAGATAACTGCCATGACCTTGGAAAGTCATAGAGCAGAAGGGAGCGAGAGTAGGGCATGAGTCTAGTGAAGGGATATCAGCCACATTCAGCAAGATGAGACAGGACTAGCATGTTGAGTCAGGCACTAGCCAGTGACAACTGGGAAAGCTGCTCACCCCAGCACAGATTTTAAGAGTGCTTTACCTCAAATGGCAGCCTACTACTGCATGTTACATTAAACCAAACAGGTCAACACAAGTCTTTTTAGCACCATTACAGGTCAGGGAAGTACATTTATGACATGCAGTGTACCTAGGGCAGAATCTGCAAGATGGAGATAGTGCTGCTAATCCAATTCAATCAGCATGCACATCTCTCTATCAAATCACCTGAATTTAAAAGATGAAAAAAATTTCAACTTGAGTTCAGTTTCTAAAGTTAGGGCACTAATTGGGCCCTGCTCAGACCCTGATGTGAACTGCAAGTTTTTTATTTTTATTGAAGTGATCCTTAACTTTTTTCTCTCCATATCTTGAAAGGCATCAGTAAGAATCTATCTGTTTCATCATAAGTTTCCGGCTGTACTCATAGGCAAGGAACAGTGCCCCGTTGGCCAGGAATGCACGGATCATGGTTGGCTTTAGTCCAGAATACAGGGCAAGTACACCTGGAAGTGAAAGCAGAGCCAGTTAGTAACTTACTGAAGTAATGCCTCTGCTGAAAGGGGTATATACAGAGCAAGCACTGGCTGGTGTAGCTGCTAACTGCAGCATTCCTGGGTATTGCTACAGGAATATCTCAAGTCACAACATTAGTTTAGCCATTTAAGTGCTCTACCCTAGACACTTATCTCAAGTTTGATAGGGTCTTTCAAAGGCTACCTTGGTCACCTGAGGATACAGTTCACAGCAGCTGCATGGCAAGTGGCAATGGGACAAAGTTCTGTTGTTCTATGTCCTAAGTCAGACTCCTGCTCTGATGAGTATCTTCCCTACCAACCAGGCCAGGATTTATACTTCCTGGCATAGGCCTTTTCCAGAGAAGAGATGCTGGGGTAAATCCTCAAGTTGCCAGGCTCGATAGAGTTGATTTACCAAACAGTTCTGCAATAAGCCATACATTAGAAGTGGGGGAAAAAAAAAAAGTCCTGTACTGAACTTGACCATTTCCTTCAGTTTTTATATATATAGTCATGGGTAATGGAACTCCTTCCTTTACTTGCTTGTAATGCATACTGAGCTTTTGTTAACCTTTAGTGAATTGTCTCCTGAACCAAGGGACATCACTGATGCAGTAGGTCTCAAGTCCTAGATTCCAGGCTTTTCAGACTACACAAGCCATCAATATTTCTGTTTTAGAAATGCTTATTGCCTGTCTCTAACACATAGTTCTTGGATGAGATTCCTTAAGCCACTTGTGCTATTGGAAGATACAGATTTCCATCTGCAGCCCTACATATTCAGTTGGTAAGCTGCACACTTACCCTCAGTTCTCACAACAGTTGCAAATGTTCCCATAAAGCCTGTCTGTTTTCCAGCCATTGAAAGAACCTGGATTCTAGATTTGACACAGTCCACAGGATACACAGCAATCCACAGACAGCTGCCCCCAAAACCTCCACTTATTAGCAAAGGAATGGGACCTAAAATTGAGAAATGAGCTTTTACTACACACCACAATATATCCACCAAGATAAATACCATGTCCTTTAGTCAGGTTATTTAATCTACAAAAGGCAAAGAGAACACAGAAGAACCTGCTTATGGCAAAACAGTAGCTTCTGCTGCCCCCACAAAACCTCAGTTTTAAGCTGCTGCTAAGCTGCAGGTCTAACCAGAAGCTCGAAGGTTACAAAGAGTGCTTCTTTGATTATTGGCCATGCTAAAAAAGCACAACCTGGAATTCAGTTTTGCCTGTATTAACTAAGCTAGCTCTGTAACTGTAAAATGGTATAGA
The DNA here is from genome assembly GCA_013399775.1 of Semnornis frantzii. Lineage (NCBI taxonomy): Eukaryota > Metazoa > Chordata > Aves > Piciformes > Ramphastidae > Semnornis > Semnornis frantzii. Next base: position 1,733 of record VWYK01044732.1, on the reverse strand, counting down.
GGCATGTCACAGTGTTACTAATCACCTCTACCCACTTGGTACAGTTACATTATGTTCAGTCATTTTTCATGATGCAACCTGATGGAACTGTTGGAGCACATCCAGAGGAGGGCCACGAAGATGATCAGAGGGCTGCAGCAGCTCTGCTATGAAGACAGGCTACAAGAGTTGGGGCTCTGCAGCCTGGAGAAGAGAAGGCTTTGAGGAGACCTTAGAGTAGCCCTCTCGTATCTGAAGGGGCCCTAGAGGAAGGCTGGGGAGGGACTATTTACAAGGTCTTGCAATGACAGGACAAGGGGCAATGGGTTTAAACTGGCAGAGGGGAGATTTAGACTGAATGTTAGGAGAAGTTCTTTCCAGTGAGGTTGGTGAGGCACTGGCACAGGTTGCCCAGGGAGGCTGTGGCTGCTCCCTCCCTGGAGGTGTTCAAGGCCAGGCTGGAGGAGGCCTTGAGTGACCTGTACTAGTGGGAGGTGTCCCTGCCTATGGCAGGGGGTTGGAACTAGATGATCCTTGAGGTCCCTTCCAACCTTACCATTCTATGATTTTGTGTCTCACGTCATGTATTCACAAACATTTTGTAACAACAGAGAACAAAATGTATCCCACTGAAATGCTAACTCCCAGTGAGACAGTATTATCATAAAGTCTTTCAACAGCACGCAAGCAATCTGCGTTCTGCCATCTCATTTTTTCATGTCTAATTTTCCATCTCAGTGTTCTCTTGCTATCATTATAATTACATCTAATGGTCAGCATGCACTTTGGTGTACACTTGAACATGCTGTTCAAGATGATTACAGGTAAAAACTTCAGAATCACTCCAAATGGCTGCTGAAATGGAATAGTTCAGAGTTGTGTTACACTGCAGGGTCAAATATTTAAGTAGTTTTGTTGCATCACTGTTAGCTGACTGTATTTATTCTCCATCTATAATATACCATCTATAATACACACATCTATAATAAGTGGTTACTTCCATGCTTCATTATTATATAAACGCAAAATGTTTTGTAGGTCTGCTTTCCTTCATTTCACCTGTATTTTACAACTGCTGTGTGTCATCACTATACCTTAAGGGAAGAGATGAGCTCCCTCTGTCCCCTCATTTTTCACACAACAGCATGCTGAAATCCACATGGAAAAAGAAGCACCATACCTAATTCATCTTTTGGTCTCCCAGAGGCAAAAAACGTCCGGCTCAGTTCATACCCTCCGAAGAAGAAGAAATAGCCTGGGACTTCCCGCAGCAAAGTGCTTGACCAGCCACGATAAAATCCAAGGGGACCATCCTTTTGAATGACACCCTTCACTACTGACCAAACTGTACTGGTAGAGAGGTTCATCCAGTTAGTGAAGTTTAATAGCCAGATAATGAAAAGCTTACAGAACAACAGTTCTGTACAGAACAATTGCAGCAACAAGTGAGGGTCAGACCCATTGTGCAGACACCAGAATTAGAGACCTGGAACAAGATCCTGCTGAGCAGCCTCCACTGGCATCCAGCCTTACTAGTACCTGCAACCCTCCCAGCCACAACTCTTCTTCTTTGGAGGTCTGTAGCTAATGGAGTCCCTCAGAGGTCAGTACTGGGACCAGTTCTGTTCCATATATTCATCAATGACTTGGATGAGGGCACAGAGTGCATTGTCAGCAAGTCTGCTGATGACACCAAACTGGGTGGAGCAGCTGACACACCAGAAGGTAATTTTGCCATTCAGAGAGACTTAGAC
>VWYK01044730.1:24701-52039 GCA_013399775.1 Semnornis frantzii | reverse complement strand
CCATGCTGGGACTCTGGGATTCTGTAGCCCAGTCTTGGAGGGCCTGGCCACCCCATGGAAATACAGGTCTTGTTTTGCTGCAGAAGTTAAATGTGGCTTCTCAGTTCTGTGTCCATGTCTCACTCCCCGGGCCAGAGTCCTCCTCAGCCATGGGATGTGAAGACAAAGGCTGGGAACTCTGCTGCACTGGCTGAAGCTGGGAGTGGAAGCTGCAGGCTGCTGTGTCTGCATGGACCATGAGAGCCTGGAGCAGAGGTAACAGAGGCTGCCAGGACATCATGAGTGGCCTGTTGGAAAGCCAACTGGCAGCACCTCTGGCAGCCCTGTAAGGAAAGCACACTGCTTTCAAGGGTCTCAAGGCCATGCTCCTACCAGCTTCCCACCTTCTCCCCTGCTTCCCACCAGCTTCCCACCAGCTTCCCACCTTCTCTCCTGCTTCCCACCAGCTTCCCACCAGCTTCCCACGTTCTCCCCTGCTTCTCACCTTCTCCCCTTCTTCCCACCAGCTTCCCACCTTCTCTCCTGTTTCCCACCAGCTTCTCACCTTCTCTCCTGCTTCCCGTCAGCTTCCCACCTTCTCTCCTGCTTCCCACCAGCTTCCCACCTTCTCTCTTGCTTCCCACCAGCTTCCCATCTTCTCTCTCTTGCTTTCCACCAGCTTCCCATCTTCTTTCTTGCTTTCCATCATCTTTCCACCTTGTCTCTCTTCTTTTTTTTCATGCAGACATAAAATCTTTGAGTGGTTTGGGTTGGAAGGGACCTTCAAAGGCTGTATCTAGTCCAAGCCTCTTGCACTGAAGAAGGACATCTACCCCTATCCACACCTGTCTGGAAAGGAGGTTGGATCCCTGACACCCATTCCAACCTTAATTATCCCATGATCCTGCACTGCTGTGGTAGACAGAGAGTAACTTTCTCCCACTTTGTCTGCCTGACTTTCTTTAAATAGTGGCAAATCCTCTCTCTCTCCTCTTGTCACTCCAAAACCAGACAGTACAGAGAAACTTTAGGTCTTTCTTCCTCATACTCCCACCCACATTCTCACTCCATGCCAAACAACTCCTCTAGTGAGGCATTTTTAACTAAACATGTTGACACCTAACAAGAAAGTAAAATAAAAGTAAATTATATTAAAAAAAATCCCCAAAGTCCAAACTCCTTCCTTAAATAGGGAAAAGAAGTTCCAGTTTCAGATTCTTTCCAGGCATCTGAGTCCCCATGGCATGAGGCACCTGCATGGTGTGGGACACAATGTACATGAGGGTGAGGAGGGAGACAACTGTGCCACAGTGATTGGGGTGAGCAATGCCAAGCACCAATATAGGCTGGGCAGTGCCTGGCTGGAGAGCAGCCCTGAGGAGAGGGATTTGGGGGTGCTGGTGGAGGAGAAGCTCATTATGGGCTATCAGTGAGCTCTGGCAGCCCAGAGAGCAACCAGAGCCTGAGCTGCAGCAGCAACAGGGTGAGCAGCAGGGGGAGGGAAGGGATCTTGCCCCTCTGCTCCCCACTGCTGAGACCCCACCTGGAGTGCTGCATCCAGTGCTGGAGCCCCTGGGACAAGAGGGATGTGGAGGGGCTGGAAGGTGTCCAGAGAAGGGCCACGAGGATGAGCAGAGGGCTGGAGCTGCTCTGCTGTGAGCAGAGACTGAGGCAGTTGGGGCTGTGCAGGCTGCAGAAGAGAAGGCTCCCAGGTGACCTTCTTGTGGCCTTGCAGGATCTGAAGGGGGCTACAAGAAAGCTGGGGAGGGACTTTTGATGCTGCAGGTAGTGACAGCATCACAAAATTAACCAGATTGAAAATGATCTCTGAGATCACGGAGTCCAACCTCTCACCTAACACCTTCTAATTCACTAACCCATGGCACTCAGTGCCTCATGCAGCCTCCTCTTCAACACCTCCAGGGATGGGCACTCCACCACCTCCCTGGGCAGCCCATTCCAATGCCAATCACTCTCTCTACCAACAACTTCCTCCTAACATCCAGTCTGAACCTGCCCTGGTACAGCTTGAGGCTGTGTCCCCTCCTTCTCTCCCTGTGTGCCTGGCAGCAGAGCCCAACCCCAGCTACCTACAACCTCCCTTCAGGTAGCTGCAGAGAGCAATGAGCTCTGCCCTGAGCCTCCTCTTGTGCAGGCTGCACACCCCCAGCTCCCTCAGCCTCTCCTCACTGGGTTGTGCTCCAGGCCCCTTCCCAGCCTTGCTGCCCTTCTCGGGGAATGTTTCCTTGGGCCTGAGAAATTCGGCACAGAGAGCAAGTGAGGGCAAAATTAGCATCCTCAACCCCTGTGCCTACCACCTTGCCCAGGGACCAGAGACTGAATCTTTGTCCTTCCAAGTGATTTGAAGTCCCTGTCTGAATGCTGCTATTTACAGGCAGGGTTATTCTCAGGGCAGCAACAAACACAGAACAGAATGCAAGCAGATTGTCTTGTTTACTAATAATAATTAGATTTCAAGCTGCTGTCCAAAGATAACCCAAGTCTAAGTTACACTCTTGGCACATGGTGCAGCCGAGATGAGGGCTGCCAGCTTCGACCAGGAACGGAGCACCAAGCACAAAGCTTAAATGTGAGCTACCTGCTCTGGAAAAAATGGGATGGGATGGAAACAATGTGTGACCTGTCAGCGTGACTGCAGGGATGTGACACTCGGCAAGTACACAAACTACTGCTTCAGCTATTTCTGTTAATTTGTGTCCTCCTGTTAGCTATTCACAGCTCGTTTGGGCTGGGAAACGGGAGCCGATTGCTGCTGCTGGAGAAACTGGGAGGGAGGAGAGCTGAAATTATTCCAAAGGAGCTATAGGAAAGGAATAATATTGACTATAGATGTGTTGTACTGGAAGAATGAGTCTTTACAGATGTTAGCATCTGTTGGTCATCCTTGCCAATGCATGCATAGAGCTGTCTTGCAGCTCAGCTGTGTGAACCTCTCTGGGAACATCCTAACACCCCAGGGGTGCTCCTGAGCTCCGAAGCCTCTGGCATGGGCTTAGCTGACTTGCAAAAGAGAGCTCACACCATGGCAGGCTTTGGAAAGGACCTCTGGGGATCATCTAGTCCAACACCACTGCTAAAGCTCAGGGTCACCCAGGGCAGGTTGCCCAGGATCATGTTCAGGTGAGTTTTGGATCTCTCCAGAGAAGGAGAGTCTCCAGCCCCTCCAGGTAGCCTGCTCCACAGGTCCATCACTATCACAGCAAAGTCTTCCCTCATGTTTAGATGGAACTTCCTGGGTTCCCACTGGCACTTGTGAAAAAAGTCCCACAAGAGCCTCTTGACCCTCACCCTTCATCTCTTGATCAGCAATGAGGAGATCCTCTCTGTATTCTCCAGGGCTCTCAGTCTTTCCTCGTCACAGAGATGCTCCACTTCTCCTCCTCCTCTCATCATCTTCACAGCATCTGTTGGACTCTTTCCAGTAGCTCCTGATCTCTCTTGTAGTGGCAAGCCTAGAACTCACAGGATCACAGCATCACAGCCAGAGCCAGGCTGGCAACGCCCCTCAGGGTCACCAAGCCCAACCTAGAACCCTGCTCTGCAACATTCACCTTCAACCAGAGCCCCAAGCACCACATCCAAACCACCCTGAAACACAGCCAGGTTGGGGGACTCCACCACCTCCCTGGGCAGCTCATGCCAGTCCTTGACCACTCTCTCCAGGAAAAAACTCAACCCAGTACTCCAACTGTGGCCTTCCTAGGGCAGTGTAGGAGGGGAGGAGAAGCTGCCTCAACCTGCTGGTCACACTGCCTTGCCAACCCAGCAAATGCCTTGCTGAATTTGGGTGACTCCAGCCTGGCTAATTAACTGGTATGGGGGGAGTCACTAGATGGCAATGTTAGCCACGCTCACCAGGCCAAGATGTTCTGGCCAGCACATGCAGGTTGTGCTTTGCTTTGTGTTTTTTATGAGGGAATGCTGTTTTGCACCAGAGTTTGCTCTGCAGGAGGCTTTTCAGAGAGAGGTCATTGCAGGCGGCACAGAATTTGGTCCACATTTGAGTTGCTGAAGGCAAATTCTTGACAAGAAGAAATTCCCTATGCAGGTTGGACACTTCCAGAGCAGCAGGCTGACCAAGAGCACTGCTTTTCCAAAGCCAGGGTTCAGGTGTAAGAACTAAATGGAATCATAGAGTCATAGAATCAGTCAGGGCTGGAAGGGACCACAAGGAGCAGCCAGCTTCAACCCCCCTGCCATGCCCAGGGACACCTCACACCAGTTCAGGCTGCCCACAGCCTCATCCAGCCTGGCCTTAAACACCTCCAGGGATCAGGATTCCAACACCTCCCTGGGCAAGCCCTGCCAGGCTCTCACCACCCTCATGCTCAACAACTTCTTCCTAATGTCCACTCTGAATCTCCCCATTTCCAGCTTTGTTCCATTCCCTCCATTCCTATCCCTGCCTGACAGCCTCAAAAGTCCCTCCCCAGCTTTCTTGTAGCCCCCTTCAGATCCTACAAGGCCACAAGAAGGTCGCCTGGGAGCCTTCTCCTCTGCAGCCTGCACAGCCCCAACTGCCTCAGTCTCTGCTCACAGCAGAGCAGCTCCAGCCCTCTGCTCATCCTCATGACCCTTCTCTGGGCACCTTCCAGCACATCCATAGTCCTCCTGTAATAGAGGCTCCAGAAACACATTGCCCTCAGCTACCTCCCATGCAATTATTTCTTCACTAGGAGGACAAAGCTGCTTTTTTTTCTTTTTTTTTCCCCTGTACTCCTTATGCTGCATCTGTTATAGTAAATTGAACAGGGCCAGGGCAAGAGCTGGGTCATTGGGTCTTTTACATTGCCTGAGGAGTCCCCAGCCACCTCCAGCCCAGGCCAACTAGCTCATTCCCAGGTTATTCTTGGGCATGCTTTGGAAGCCAGCAGAGACCAAGGACCACGGCTGTCAGGCAGGCTGGAGGCAGTCAACCTGTGTCAGAAAGGCAGAGAGTTTGATCACACAGATGTGAGCATTCTGTGGCAGTGGATCCAGGCCAGGGAATGGTCCCAGCTACATGTACCTGATTGGCACCAGCTTAATCCTAGTGCCTGAAATGGAGTGAAGGAAAAGCAGAGACTGAGGGAGCTGGGGTTGGGTAGTGTGAGGAAGAGGAGGCTGAGGGCAGAGCTCATTGCTGTCTGCAGCTACCTGAAGGGACATTGTGGAGAGGCTGCTGCTGGGCTCTGCTCACAGGGAACTGCAGACAGAACAAGGGGGGATGGCCTCAAGCTGAGGCTGGGGAGGCTTAGATTGGACATTAGGAAGAAGTTTTTCCTGGAGAGAGTGGTGAGGGAGTGGCATGAGCTGCCCAGGGAGGGGGTGGAGTCCCTCAGCCGGGCTGTGTTTCAGGGTGGTTTGGATGTGGTGCTTGGGGCGCTGGTTGAAGGTGAATGTTGCAGAGCAGGGGTCTAGGTTGGGCTTGGTGACCCTGAGGGGCTGTGCCAGCCTGGCTCTGGCTGTGATTTCTGAGCTCTCTGGTGGACATGTAGCACATCCTGAGATGCCAGAGTGAGGCAGGAGGCTGCTGTGCTGCCTGCTGGGGCTATGACCCTCTGCCTGTCTCCCTTCCTGCTGCGTCTTCCATTGCGAGGCTCGTCCAAGGTAGGTGGAAGAGAGGCTGCTCTGTCGCCCCACTTGCTGTCATCAGATGAAGCTTGATGCATCCCAGAAGCAGTCTGGTGGCAGGCTTCTACTCCTGACAGAAGAAATTATTGCCTAATGCAATTAGATGAGGAATTTCTCTTCAGAGGAGGACCGCTGGTATCCGCATCGCTCCGCGCTGTAAATCTAAACTCCTGCTCTCAGGGGGGGAAAGGGCCCCTCTCGTCCTGTTTACATTTGCCTAATTACCTCATTTGTTCTGTGTTTACTGAGGGATTGGGTTCTTAAGAGGCCAGCCCGAGACATCACAATGCTACCAGGCTGGCCCTTGATTGAAGAGGCCTTGAGCGGACCTGAGGAGAGGATCGGATGGCAGAGATGGGGACATGCTAATTAGCCACAAGAATGTGAGGGCTTCAAACACCACTGAAGGGTATGGAAAGAGAGGCACAATGCCGCGGGAAGGAAATGCAAGGCAGGTTGTGGGCCCTCTGTCTCTGGAGACTTCAAACATCCACCTGGATGCCTTCATCTGCAACCTGCTCCAGGCAAACCTGCTTTGGTTCTCCAGAGGCCCCCTTCCTGCTCCTGTCCTGCTGGGATGCTGTGGCCATGAGCTCTGTGGATTATCTCTGCAAGAAATGTGGGTACCTACCTCAGCCCCATAAATGACAGGGGCTCAGCTCTTCCCAGGAATCCAATCCTCTCTTGTTTTCCAAGTCCCATGCAGGCTGTAGCTGACCAACTTGGCATAGGGAATGAAGTCAGGAATCCTGCTCTGCTCTCAGCCACTGGAGCCCAGCCAGGATTCCTACTCCTGCTGTCCTCACACATCTTGAGGGGAGAAAATCTCTCTGCTTACATTCCTCCTTTTGTGGAAGGGCTGTGACCTGCACCAGAAGGGAACACAGACTTGTTCCACAGAGATCCCAGAAGGAAGGGATTTATATATATATATTTTTTAAGCTGTGGTAATTTTCTGTCACTTTGATTTCAGAATTCAGTCCTACCAAATGCCACCCACTGAAGTTTAGGACATGAAGGACATGGAGCCAACAGCTGAGTCTTCACAGCATCACAGGACCACAGGATGTCAGGGGTTGGAAAGGACCCAAAGTGCTCATCCAGTCCAAGCCCCCTGCCAGAGCAGGAGCAGACAATGCAGCTCAGGGCACACAGAACACATCCAGACAGGCCTGCAAAGGCTCCACACAAGGACACTCCACAACCTCTCTGGACAGCCTGTGCCAGGGCTCTGGGACCCTTCCAGCCAAGAAGTTGCCCCTTGTGTTGAGCTGGAACCTGCTGTGCTGCAGCTTCCATCCATTGCTGCTTGTCCTATCCCAGGCAGCAGTGAGCAGAGCCTGTGCCCCCCTCCTGACCCCCAGCCCTCAGATAGCTATAAACATTTCTTAGATCCCCTCTCAGCCTTCTCTTCTCCAGCCTAAGCAGCCCCAGGTCCCTCAGCCTCTCCTCCCCAGGCAGTGCTCAGTCCCCTCAGCATCCTCACAGCCCTCCCTTGGACTCTCTCCAGCAGATCTCTGTCCCTCTGAAACTGAGGAGCCCCAAACTGAAGGCAGTGCTCAAGGTGAGGTCTCAGTAGGGCAGAGATTCAGTGAATCAGGAGCAGATTGAGGACTGTGCTCCAAGGGGAAGATTTACAGCTGTATGAGTTAAAGCAGCAGCCACCTGTCCCTGGAGAGCCATGGTTCTTTTGGCCTCTCTCTGTCCTGTTCAAGAGGCTTCCCCCACACAAGGTGGTGTCATTGTGTGCAGGTGAGGTAGGTTCTGCTTCCCAGCACATCAGCTGGCACAGTAAGTGCTGGCTGCCTGCTCTCACCAGGCTGAGGTCTCCTTCACAACAAGACCAAGCATCCACCTCTTATTTACCCTCAGCTGCCACTTAAAGAAGCAAAACCATCCCCACTGCTCAGCTGGGAGGGGGGAGTCGTTTCCATCTCCTGGTGCTTTCCAGCAACCTGGGTTCCTTCCCTAAGCAAACAGAGCACTGTTTGCTGTTAGCATTGCCAGGATTCCCTTCAAGCACACCAGGGCAGAGCAGAACATCAGTGAGAAGAGGCAAGACAATGGCTGTAGGTCTGGGTGGGCCACTGATGGTAATTTTAAAGTCTAGGATCTTCAAGGCCAACTCTCTGCTGTTGCAGTCAGCACCTCATAAACTTAGCAAGTTCCAGGAATTCATTTCTTTTTTTCCCTTTGGAAGCCTGGTCCAGAATCTCATTTCTCCAGTGGTTAAAAAACATCTTCCACTTTCCAACCTAAATTTATTCATGACCAGTTTATCCCCATCTGTTCCAATGCCAATGCTGTCTTTAAGTTTAAATAGCTTTTCTCCCTCTCTGCTGTTTAGCTCCCATTCTATTTATAGAGCATGATCAGATCTTCTCCAAACCTGTGTTTTGCTGAGCTAAACAAGCCAAGCTCTTTGAGTCTCCTAAATGGGACACCCTCACCCCCTGATTCCCCCCTCCTTGCACCTGTTTCAGGTTGAATTCAGCTTCCTTAGACACAATGAGCTAAAGCTGAGCCCTGAAGTCCAGCAGCTTTCTGCAGTGCCACTAACAGGGTCACAAGGCTTGAGGTGACCTTCAGGCATGGGGGTGGGATGAGATGACCTTTGGGGGTCCATTGCAGTTCAGACCATCCTGTGATTCTGTGAACTCCCTTTAAAAGTTATTATGCTCTGTCTCAAGCTAGATGCAACCCTTCTCCTGCTACCTCTGTTGGAAAAGTGCTGGCTGCACACACTTGGGCTTCACAGATTGCTTTTCCCTCGTGCTGAAACAGGTCCAGTGTTTCCCTAAAGCTAAAGCAGGTCCTTCACATCAAGCATGGAACTGTTTTGTCAAGTTGAGGTCCCAGTGGCCTGAAATAGTCATCCTAGGGTCAGGTTGTATCACAAAACCATAGAATGGTTTGGGTTGGAAGAGACCTTTAAGGGTCTTCTACTCCAAATCCCCTACAGTCAGCAGGGACATCTGCAGCTAGATAAAGGTTTCTCAGACCCCCATCCACCCTCTCCTGGCATCTAGCCCCTCTCTGGGCAACCTGGGCTGGGGTCTCACCACCCTCAGTGTGAAAAAATTCTTCCTTCTCTCTACTCTAAATCTCTCTCTTTTAGTCCCAGACCATCACCCCTTGTGCAGTCACAACAGACTCTGCCAGGGAGTCTGGCCCCAGTTTTCTCACAGGCCTCCTTTAAATACAGAAATGTCTCCCCTGAACCTTCTCTTCTCAAGGCTGGACAAGCTCAGCTCTCTCTACCTGTCCCATAGAAGAGATGTCCAGCATTTTTCCATGTCCAGCATTTTTGCCTCCCCTACCTAAACGGATAAGCTCTCCCCTGAGTTTGTGGATTATATTCTTTCACTGTTGGCTCCTCTCACACCATTGCCATGGAATGTGCTGCCTCTCCTGCTCCATCCTCTCACCCATGCTGCCTCTCCTGCTCCATCCTCTCACCCATGCTGCCTCTCCTGCTCCATCCTCTCACCCATGCTGCCTCTCCTGCTCCATCCTCTCACCCATGCTGCCTCTCCTGCTCCATCCTCTCACCCATGCTGCCTCTCCTGCTCCATCCTCTCACCCATGCTGCCTCTCCTGCTCCATCCTCTCACCCATGCTGCCTCTCCTGCTCCATCCTCTCACCCATGCTGCCTCTCCTGCTCCATCCTCTCACCCATGCTGCCTCTCCTGCTCCATCCTCTCACCCATGCTGCNGGGCAACTTCTTGGCTGGAAGGGTCCCAGAGCCCTGGCACAGGCTGCCCAGAGAGGTTGTGGAGTGTCCTTGTGTGGAGCCTTTGCAGGCCTGTCTGGATGTGTTCTGTGTGCCCTGAGCTGCATTGTCTGGTCCTGCTCTGGCAGGGGCTTGGATTGGATGGGTCCCTTCCAACTTCTGGCATCCTGTGAGCTGTGATCCTCTCACCCATGCTGCCTCTTCTGCAGCTCACCAGGGAACCCTGAGCACACACCCACATGCCAGCAGCAGCTCTAAGATGCCATCTAAAGCAAATGAAGCCTGGAGTGAACCATTCAGCTTTCCACACCCAGATTTCCTTAGAGCCAGGTTTTGTTACCATCCATGGAGGTGTTAAAAAATGTGCAGACACAGCACTTGGGCACATGGTTCAGTGGGCATGGTGGTGTTGGGTTGATGCTTGGACATGATTACCTTAGAGGTATTTCCCAACCTTAATGATTCTGTGAAAAAGGAAACCAAACCCAAGGAGTTCAGTCTATGTCAGAGCAAAATGTGTGGTGTGGGTGACCTGTGGGGACCAGGTGCTGGAGCAGAAGAGAAAGGAATCAGTTGGACCAAAAGGATGCAGAATATTATCTCCATTCCCTTCACCACCTGCAGGCATCTCAGATGGTTCTGAAAAGGGATGGAATTTGGACTTGCCATTTCCTCTGCTCAGTAAAACTGAAACCAAGCCCAAGAAGCCTGGAGGAGTTCATGGAACAAGTCTCAAGGATGGGGAAAAAATGCCTTGGTCTTTACAGCTGAACCATTTACCATGACTCACTCCAGTGACTCATCAGAGCAAAGCTGAGTGCAGGAGTAAAGAAGGAAGACAAACTACCTTTTCCCACTCCTTTTCCCTCCATCAGGTCCCCAGAGCTATGTTGGACAGTCTCAGGGTTTCTCATCAGGAAGTGGCATGAAAAGGACATTACAGACACTATTTCAAGACACTGCAAGGAATTTCCTTCCTCCTGCATGGAAAGAACTTCTCTTTTCTGCCTGCTGCCACCAGGGAAGCTTGGAATGCCAGAGTCTGCAGCACAGTGAGAACCTGTCTGGGTTCATGCCTCTGGTTCAGTGTTTGTAACCTGAGGCACAGGTGGATTTTACAGTATCATAGAATGCCAGGGGCTGGAAGGGACTTCCAGAGCTCAGGCAGCCCAACCCCCCTGCCACAGCAGCATCTCCCAGAGCAGGTCACACAGAACACATCCAGGCAGGGTTTGAATATCCCAAGAGAGGGAGACACCACAGCCCCCCTGGGCAGCCTGTGCCAGGGCTCTGGCACCCTCACAGGGAAAAAATTCCTCCTCCTCTTTAAATGAAACTTCCTCTGCCTCAGCTTGCAGGCAGTGCCCCTTGGCCTGGCACTGGGCATCACCCAGCAGAGCCTGGCTCCAGCCTCCTGCCACTCACCTGCACATCTTTAGAACCATTGCTGAGCTCACCTCTCAGCTCCTCCTCTGCCAGCAGCACAGCTCCAGCTCCCTCAGGCTCTGCTCCTACCAGAGCTGTTCCATTGCCTTCAGCATCTCTGTGGCTCTGTGCTGGACTCTCTCCAGCAGTTCTGTGTCCCTCTTGACCTGGGGGGCCCAGAACTGGACACAGGACTCCAGCTGTGGCCTCAGAAGGGCAGAGCAGAGGGGCAGGAGAACCTCTCTGACCTACTCACCCCAACCCTTCTGACCCACCCCAGACTGGCATTGCCCCTCCTGGCCACGAGTGTATGCCTGCCTGCACCAGCAGCACCAGGATGACAGCTGGGAGGAGTGGCTGCAGTTCAGCAAGACCTGGACAGGTTGGAGAGCTGTGCAGAGGGAAGCCTCATGAAGTTCAACAAGAGCAAGTGTAGAGTCCTCCTCCTGGGGAGGAGTAACCCTCTGCAGCAGGACAGGTTAGGGGTTGGGCTGCTGGAACACAGCTCTGCAGAGAAGGAGCTGGGAGTGCTGATGGACAAGTTCACCACAAGCCAGCAATGCTCTTGTGGCCAGGAAGGTCAAAGCTCTCCTGAGGTGCAGTCAGAGGAGTGAGACCAGCAGGTTGAAAGAGGTTCCTCTGCCCTTCTACTTTGCCATAGGGAGGCCATATATAGAGTACTGGGTCCAGTTCTGTGCTCCCCAGTTCAAGAGGGACAGGGAAATACTGGAGAGAGTCCAGCAGAGGCTACAAAGCTGCTGGGGAGCCTGGAGCTGAGAGCCCTGGGGCTGAGAACCTGCAGAACAGCAGCCCCAGAGGGGAGCTGAGCAATGTTGATCAATAGCTAAAGAGTGGGGGGCAAGAGGCTGGGGCCAGACTCTTGTCAGTGGTGCCCAGTGACAGGACAAGAGGCACTGGGCACAAATTGCAGGAAAAAAAGCTACATCTAATGATAAGGAGGAAATTCTTTCCTGTGAGGGTAGAGGAGCACTGGAGCAGGCTGCCCAGAGACATTGTGGAGTTTCCTTCTCTGGAGCTATTGCAAACCCATCAGGATGTGTTCTGCTCTGGGTGACCCTGTTTGAGCAGAGTCTAAATGATCCCTAGAGGCCCCTTCCAGCCCCCAGCACGGTGGTGACTGCAATGCAACCATGTCTGTTCCCCAAGGTGGACACTTTGCTCCCAGCTTCCTGGTAGAGGTTGCTCTTAGTCAGATCTTCTCGGCAGGAAGGTCTCTGGAGGAGGATGTTTTGTGGGGCTGAGTCAGAAGGGCAGTCCCAATGCCTACCTTCCATGAATGGGATGAACTCTGCCCTCTCAGGCAGCCAAGTGCCACTGGGTGTCCTTGTCACTGCGAGGGAGAAACAACCCAAGCAGAAGTGCAAGGTGCACTCCCTGCAGGGAACGTGGTCATTTGCTCTTCATTTTGCAGCCCAAAAGCTGATACCCACCAGGGGAATTGCTCTTTGGCTCAGGATGAGAAGCATTTCTTTCAATTTTTTTTTTCCTTTTCTTTTTTTTTCTTCCCTTCTTTATTTTAGTGTTTTTTAATGCTTCACTTGAGAGGCTACAGGCAATCAGGGCTATAACACAGGGAGCTCAAGGAAATTGCAAGTGACTCAAGAGGATGCAGAACATTTCATCTAAACAACTCAGCTCTTCACTGCAACATTTTCCACAGCCAGAGCCACATGGCTCTGGAAATCCCACCAAATGCTGAAAGGGATGGAAAGAAATGACAAATATCTCATGAACTTCTCACTGGGCTGGCACCAGGAGCAGTCATGGACCAAAGGAAGGTCACCGTGGGCACATCCAGCTACTGGTGCTGAGCAGGGCACAGCAGCTGCCTCACAACTGCCCTGTCAGGAGTATACAACTGGTGGAGTCCTCCTTGGTTGCGCAGGGTTTGGTTGAGGAAGACTGTACCCAAGAGGTAGAGCAGAGTGGTGGAGCTGTCTCATGTTTTGCCAGGGAGGGATAGGACAAGGAGCAATGGATGGAAGCTGCAGCACAGGAGGTTCCAGCTCAACACAAGGGCAACTTCTTGGCTGGAAGGGTCCCAGAGCCCTGGCACAGGCTGCCCAGAGAGGTTGTGGAGTGTCCTTGTGTGGAGCCTTTGCAGGCCTGTCTGGATGTGTTCTGTGTGCCCTGAGCTGCATTGTCTGGTCCTGCTCTGGCAGGGGGTTTGGGCTGGATGAGCTCTCTGGGTCCCTTCCAGCCCCTGACATCCTGTGAGCTGTGATCCTATGATCTGTGATCTGTGATCCTGTATGACAGGAACCACAGAATGCTTTTGGATAGGAGCAAGACTGTAGAAGATTTGGTCCAACCACTCACCCATCACTGCCAGGACACCACTAAACCATGTCCCTCAGCACCACATCTACATGGCTTTTAAATTCCTGCAGGGATGGAGACTCCACCACCTCCCTGAGCAGCCTGGGCCACAGCTTGACAACCCATTTCAAGGAAGAAATCTTTCCTGGTTTCCAGCCTATGCCTCCCCTGGCATTCCTCTGTTTGTCCCCCAGCAAAACACAGAGGTGAGTCTCCAGTGCCTCATGAAATGGGAAAGGCTCTGTGGCCAAATGGAGTGACTGCAAAGTGTCTTCAGAGACCAGAGACCTACACTGGAGGGTTTGGCTTGCAGACATCCCTGCTCTCTGATGCTGAAGTGTATGTGCTCACCCATGGGCAAGGTGTCTGAGCTCCTCTTAGAGTCTGTGGGAGCCTAAAGCATGTGCCAGGTACTCTGCTTGATGTCTCTGTAGCCCAGGACATCACACCTGGCCCTCCACAGACACAAGTGAACCCACACCAGGCATCATGGCCAGCTCTGACAGCTGAGAGGAGAGAAGAGTGCTGCTGGCTGCCCAGGACAGGCACAATCTGGAATGGTTGACTGCTTTGGGTCAGGACATGTAAAGGTCACTCAGTCCAACTCCCCTGCAGTCAGCAAGGACATCTTCAAGCAGATCCCACCTGACCTTGAAACCAAGGCTCTGCAGGCAAGGCTTCTTGCTCAGGAGGAGCCAACATGGGCTGGACAGCAGTCACCCAGCTGAGTGTGCCCTTCTTGCATGGGCCTGGCTGTGGTGTTCACCAGTGCTGCAAGGGAATCTGGAAGCTTGAGGACATGAGGAACTGCACTGCTTGGCAAGGCAGCTGAGAGCCTGGGGACTTGGCTCTTCCCACCTCCGGTAAATGCACATTTCCACCAGGAGACCTTGGCAGGCAGCCTCAGCACAGCCTGTCCTCACCACCCGGGGCCAGCATGGGGCCACTCTGTGATCCTGTGACTGACAGATTCCACCCAACACACATCACTCAGCTCCAAAGCTCTCACTCTCTCTCTCTTTTTTTTTCTTGTCTTCTTTTCCCTCTCTCCAGTTTTTTTTTCCCTTTTTAAATATAACTCACTGCCTCCATGCCAATGAAAACTAGTCAAAAAAAAACCATCAGACTGTTCCCTGCAATTTCACTAAACCTGTCCAGTGTTGGAAGCCTCCCAGCAGGGTCATGAACCCTTTTCTATACATCCTGTGCCTCTGTTTTTAGCCTGGCTGTTGGCACTCTGACACTCCAACTGCTCTTTCGAGAGGACATTCAGCACTGGAGACTACACCAAAGCTTTGCTGCTGTCACATAGCCCCAGGAAACCTTGGCCAAGGTGTGATCCTCAGTCTGACACAGGAAAGGACAGGATGGGCTCTGGAGAGCCTACAAGGCAACAGGGAGAGCAGCTGGAGCATCAGCTCATCCTGACAAGCCAGAGGGCCTGGAGCCCAGATGCTCCAAGAAACGTTGCCATTTAGCTCCCATCTATTTCTATAGCTCCAGGAGTGGATGCCCACTGTGTGAAAGGAGCTGACCAACACCCCCACCATAGCTGGAAGTGGACTATCAACCTTTCTCTTCCCAGCTCAGGGCTGTGAGCCCCCTTTGTGCTGTTCCCTTTTTGAGAAGAGCTCAGCCAACATCTCCACCACATCTGAAAATGGACTGGGAACAACCCCCTGTGCCACCTCAGGGATTTGGACTCAGACAGTGGTGAGCAAGGGCACAATGTCCAGCTGGAGAGCAGTGCCAAGTGGCATCTTTCAGGGGTCAGTGCTGGCACCAGTGCTGTTTGACATCTTTGTCAGTGCCTTGGGCAGAGGAATCAGTGCAGCCTCAGCAAGCATCCAGATGGCACCAAACTGTGTGGCACAGTCACTTGCTAGAGGGCAGGGATCCATCCAGAGGGACCTGGAGAGGAGAGCCCAAGCCAAACTCATGAAATTCCTCCCACTAGCACAGGTCACTCAAGGCCTCATCAAGCCTGGTCTTGAACACCTCCAGAGAGGTTGTGGAGCACAGAAGCACCCAACGTGATCAAAGATCTGTGCTTCTGTGCTCCACAACCTCCCTGGGCAACCTGTGCCAGTGTCTCACCACCCTCACTGCAAACAACTTCCTCCTCACAGCCACTTTCAATCTCCCCTCTCACACTTCAAACCCATTCCCCTTGTCCTGCCATTCCCAGACCTTGTCAATAGTCCCTCCCCAGCCTTCCTGCAGCCCCCTTCAGATCCTGCAAGGCTACTCTAAGGTCTCCTGGAAGCCTTCTCTTCTCCAGGCTGCAGAGCCCCAACTCTCTCAGCCTGTCCTCACAGCAGAGCTGCTGCAGCCCTCTCAGCATCTTGGTGGCCTCCTCTGGACCCACTCCAACACTTCCATGTCCTTCCTGTGCTGGGGGCTCCAGAACTGCACACAGGACTGCAGGTGGGGTCTGAGGAGAGCAGAGCAAAGGGGCAGAATCCCCTCCCTTGCCCTGCTGCCCACACTGCTCTTGCTGCAGCCCAGCACACAGTTGCTGTCTGGGCTGCACTCACACTGCAGCCTCATCTTGAGCTTTTCATCACCCCACACCCCCAGGGCCTGTTCCTCAGGGCTGCTATGAGGTCTGCAGTTTGTCCTCTGCTCTTGCTTCGTCTTTGCCATTTTTGGTGCAGGTTGCTCCAGCAGCCTCTTATAGGATGGAGTGACGGAACTGCCAACCCTCCTGCCAATAACCTGTTGCTGTGTTTGCAGCCCACAGCATTAGGAAGGTGGTCTGAGTGGCTAACCTGAATGTGCATTCACAAAATTACAGGACCACAGGATGCCAGGTTGAAGAAGGGAGCCCAAGGATTACCTGGTCCCACCATTCATGTAGTTTAAGTTAAGGAATCATAGAATCATAGAATGGAAAGGTTGGAAGGGACCCCAAGGATCATCCAGTGCCAACCCCCTGCCATAGGCAGGGGCACCTCCCACTAGCACAGGTAAGGTGGCCCAGGTACAGTGAGGTGGCCCAGCTGAGTCTTCAAAATGCGCACATAAATGATTTCCTTTCTCCATTTCATTCCTTCCACACTTCAAGCCTGCACCTGAATTCTCCTTTCACCTTGGCCTAAGCTTGTTTAATCTTTATTTCTAGGTTGTTTTTCTCTAATCACTCTCCTCAGGCTCCAGATGGACTCTGCAGTTCATCCCTGCAATAGATCAGCAATACTGAAGAAGAGGGGAAATGTGGTTCTGTTGCTGAATGAGGAGGGTGCCCTGCTGCCAGAGGATGTAGAGAAGGTGAAGTTACTGAAGGCTTTCTTTTGGTCTTCCAATCTCTAGGGGTAAGAAAGTCTGGAGGAAGGATTTCCCTTGGGTGAGAAGAGTCGTGCTGCAGATCATCTAGGCAAGCTGGACACCCACAAATCCAGGGGCCCTGATGGGGTGCACCCCAAAGTGCTGAGGGAGCTGGCTGATGGCAGTGCTGAGCCACTCTCCTTCACCTCTGAGAGGCCATTGCACTAGGTTAGAGCTGATCCCTCCCCCACTGAATTCTCCTGCAACTCAGAACTTTGGAAGGTCAGAGAAAAAAGGAAATTGTACTTTTTTGGTACAGTTTAAATTAAACATAACAGCAGAGGAAGAATAAACTACTACAGGAATATAATAACCTTAAGGAAGATGGGGAAGGAAGGGGTGAAGCAGCAGCAAAGCAGTGGTGGGGGAAGATAGGAGCAGGTACAGCAGAAGCAGCAAGGGCAAGATCCAAGTTGTGCTTCCAGACAGAAAAGCTTTTGATGCTCCAATGCAATTATATGAACTTATCCATCTTGGATATTTTATGGCCTACCCCTGGAATTTTCACCTCTCCACTCAGAGGCTCCAATACTCTTCCACTCCCAACTGTTTTTAAGGCTGAGTTAGAAATCCAGCTGGGCAGCCACAGCCGTGCAGAGCTGCAGGGGCAGAGCCCTGGAGCAGGCTGCCCAGAGAGCCTGTGGGGTCTGCCTCACTGGAGAGACTGCCTGGGGGTTGTTATCCCAGGCAGCTGCTGGGATAACCTGCTTTAGCAGGGGCACTGGGCTGGGTGATCTCCAGAGGTCCTTTCCCACACTCACCATGCTGGGATTCTGGGGTTCTGTGTGAGTGGGGCTGAGCTGCCTCATTCCACTGGAGGATGTATTTCTGTTACTACAACTCAGTGCAGCACTAATGTATATTTATGTTTTCTTTGCCAGCAGCAGGACTTTCTTGATTTGTGGTCAGTTTGCAATCTATCAGAGCTCCCTCGAAGCCTTCCTGCAGGATTCAGACCTGCACAGCTATTCTCCATTTGACATTGATCCAGGCAATGAATCTTGCTCAAACACAGTCCTTGCCCATGACTCCTTTAGATGTCATCTGGTTTTGACATCCAGACTTTTACTGCTTGGCTACAAAATTGCTTCCTGGGCCAGGAGAGGCAGAAGTGCAGGCTATGAGTGCAGCACATGGATTTGCCTGCTTCAATTGCCTCTCCTAAAGAAACTCAGATTGAACTCAACCAACCTGGGGAGGTTTGTTATTTCAGGCAGAATTGGTTGTTACCAAGCTTGCTTCCACAGAATTTCAGCATGCTGAGGGTTGGAGAAGACCTCTGGGGATCCATCCCAACCTCTCTGCTAAAGCAGAGTCACCCACAGAGAGGTTCGTCCCAGTCCAGGCGGGTTTGGGATCTCCGCAGAGAAGGAGATTCCAGAACCTCTCTGGGCAGCCTTGCTCCAGGGCTCCAGCACCCTCACAC
Organism: Semnornis frantzii; assembly: GCA_013399775.1. NCBI lineage: Eukaryota > Metazoa > Chordata > Aves > Piciformes > Ramphastidae > Semnornis > Semnornis frantzii. The sequence continues at coordinate 34,173 of VWYK01044730.1, read as the reverse complement.
CAAAGCAGCTTTTCCTCATGTTCAGCTGGAACCTCCTGGCTTCCAGTTTGTGCCTGTTGATCTTTGTCTTGTCACTGGGCAGAAGAATCTGCCCCCATCTTGGTCTTCACCCTTCAGCTGTGATTAGAAGTAATAACAGAGCTGTGCTTTTGGGCTCCTGCATTCTCCATCCTTCACCAATGGCTCAACTACAAGAAAACTCTGTTGCTTCAAGCAGAAAGCACACCTATGGTGACAAACTATCCCCCCCACACACAAATCACTAGGCTGGGTACAGGGAATAGACAGATGTGGGCAGGGAAAAGCCCCCCTGGGTGATAGCAGGTAAGACCACACAGTCACCCAGGGCACAACATGTAAGGAACTGGCCTGCACAGGATAAGCTGGGAGAGACCTAGGAGAAGAAATGACCCTGGGTTGACTTGTGCATTCCCAAGGTGAACTTGAGAAAGCTGTCAGCTTAGAGAAGGAAACATCTTTTTCCTTTCAGACAGAGCCCTTCCAGGTGCAACCACGCTAGAAAATGCAGATTCTCCCACCAGCACCCCCCCGAAGCCTGACTGGCACCAAGCAACCCACCCTTGTCTGCTTCTCAGCCACCTCATGCCTTAGCAGGTCACCAACCTCAGCAGCAGCCCTGAGGCAGCCAAATGCCCCAACCCTGAGGAGCAGCCCAGCTTCCCCACCAGGGCATCCGTGCGAGTTCAGGAGCCTGTCTGCCAAGATGCTAAAGCAAACCAAATAGTTCCCCTACCTTCCAAAGGACATCACCAAGTTAAAAACAGATGGAGAATGCTGGCCACAGAGAGATGCCTTTTTTTTTCTCCTCTCTCTCTCCTTTCTTCCCCCCCACTAATGATTCAGAAGGCCACTAGCAGTGCTCCAGCCCTGGCTTTGCACCAGCATATCCTGTTGAGTCACGGCTGAATGTCTGCACTCTAATCTTAACACATGTGGATGGGCTTGTTAGAACTTGTCATCCATCCCTGGCTACCAAAATATCCTCCTGCCTGACCTGCCCCACGGATTACACAATCTCTCTCCTCTCTCTGTGCCTGTGGATGTGTGAGGATGCTTTGACAGTGCAGAAGCCTGCCAATGGGAGAGAGCTGCAGCAGCAGCTGGAGCTGGAATCACAGTGACCTGCTCTGTTGCCTTCTCCCCTGGGCCCACTTACACAAAAAAAAACCCAAACCCAGAAAACAGCAACAACAGAAAATTATTTTAACGAGAAAGAGTCACTTTGAAGGGTTCAGCACTGCTCACCCAGGGTCTGTCACTGCTCCTCTACACAAAGGCATCAGCAGTGTGTTTGGCCAGGCTGGTTTCTGCCACTGGGTGATACTATATGCCCACAAACAGGAGAGGGATTAGGAGAAGCTGGAGGTGTGGGCTAGTCAAAAGTGTGTTGAATGAGATGTTTAAGTGGTGTTTAAACTTTATTACTGTTGTTATTTGCTGATTTGGAAGAGCTTTGCAATGGAAAGCCAATGAGTATCTGAGGGGCCTGAGCAATACCAAGAGGGCCAAGAGGATGGGGCCAGACTCTTGTCACTGGTGCCCAGTGACAGGACAGGGAGCAATGGGCACAATCTGGAACCCAGGAGGTTCCATCTGAACATAAGGACAAATGTTTTCCTACCAGGATGCTGGAACCCTGGAGCAGGCTGCCCAGAGGGGTTGTGGAGTCTCCTTCTCTGCAGAGATTCCAACCCCCCATGGACATGAACCTGTGCAGCCTGACCCAGGTGACCCTGTTTTGGCAGAGGGGTTGGGCAAGTTGATTTCCAGAGGTCCCTCCAAGCCCTACCATGCTGATGCTCTGTGATACCTCTATCTGCATCTAACTGGAGGAGAAAATTCTTTCTTGTGAGGGTGCTGGAGACCTGGAGCAGGCTGCCCAGAGAGGTTGTGCAGTCTCCTGCTATGGAGAGATTCCAGCCCCACCTGAACATTGTGATCCTGGGTAAGCTGCTGTGGGAGTTTGGGAGGGGAGTTGGGCTGGATGATCTCTGGAGGTCCCTTCCGACCTTCACCATGTTGGATTCTGTGGTTATGTGACAAATCCACAAGTCCAAGCCCCTGTCTAGCAAGACCTCACACTGCCATAGTTTTCAAGGTTAGCAACAGTCCATGGAGCCCTCCTGCCTTTCCCTCTGCAGGGGATCAAAGATCACACATTTGAACCTGGTGTTCTGGGCAGATAGGCTGATAAACAGCCAGAAAAATGCACTGATGAGATGGGATGGGATGGATTGGATGGGATGGGATGGGATGGGATGGGATGGGATGGATGGGATGGGATGGGATGGGATGGGATGAGATGGGATGGATGGGATGGGATGGGATGAGATGAGGTGAGATGAGATGAGATGAGATGAGATGAGATGAGATGAGATGAGATGAGATGAGATGAGATGCGATGGGATGGGATGAGATGAGATGAGATGAGATGAGATGAGATGAGATGAGATGAGATGAGATGAGATGAGATGAGATGAGATGAGATGAGATGAGATGAGATGAGATGAGATGAGATGAGATGAGATGAGATGAGATGAGATGAGATGAGATGGGATGGGATGAGATGAGATGAGATGGGATGAGATGGCATGAGATGGGATGGGATGGGATGAGATGAGATGGATTGGATGAGATGAGATGAGGACCCATCACTGCAAACATTCTGTGCAGACCCTCCCTGCTCTGTGATGGGGACTGTGCTTGGCCTGCCTTAGCAAGATAAAGCACATTTACAAACAGCAGATCCAGATTGAGTTCAAACAGTCCCAATGCTCAGGAATGTTCTGATTTGTGGGTTTGGTTTCGGTCCACATCAAACTTTCCAGTGAAAGGCACAGAGAGATTGACCTGGAGATAGCAGGAGGCAGTGATGGGAGCAGGGCTCTGGGCTTTGGGGCAGCAACTGAAGCTCTCCCAAACAGAATTTCCCTTTCATATGCAAAACTGCAGAACACTTAGCACTCGAAATTTTTTTCCTGGTGAAGTGCTGGGAGGTTTGCCATTGCCTTCAGTGGAGCTTGGATTGCCTCCTAAACATTTAATCCTCCATATGGGGTAAGTATTTTTCATAGCTCTTTGCAGATGGGGAAATGGAAAGGGATCACATTGGAGCTGCTCACCCCAGGCCAAAGCACGGCCAAGGAGAACTCCAAATTTCCTGGTGCTGAGCCCTGGGCTTGGACCTTCTGCCATTGGTCTTCCTGGAGAGTAGGACACTGGAGCCCACACACAGTGTGCATGTTCCTAGGCTCTGCTCCCAGCTTTCCTGCACCCAGCAGAGCAAGGCTCAGCCTCCTGAGCCTTTCCTCCAGCACAGCTTGCTAGCCAGGATTCAATCCAGCCCCAAGGGGTGTGCCTAGGGAATAAAAGCATCCCCAAAGTTCTTCTGCATTGTGGGAAGGGTTTGAGCAGACCCTCAGTATTCCTCCTCTGATGAAACAGCAACCAAGAGTTTCCTAGGGATAACTCAGGTCTGTGCTGGACTGAGGCTAAACAGGGAGAGTGAGTAGCATTGGAACGAGCTGCCCAGGGAGGTGGTGGAGTTGCTGACCCCGGAGTTGTTCAAGACAAGCCTGGATGGGGTACTGAGTGCCATGGCCTGGTTGCTTGGCTGGGGCTGGGTGCTAGGTTGGGCTGGGTGAGCTTGGAGGTCTCTATTGAGTGACCTGTGCTAGTGGGAGGTGTCCCTGCCTGTGGCAGGGGGTTGGAACTGGATGATCCTTGAGGTCCCTTCCAACCTTCCCATTCTGTGATTCTATGATTCCAACCTGGTTGGTTCTGATTCTATACTCCAAGCAGCTTTTCTTCTGGCAGAAGTGTAAGGGCAGTGCACAAGGTTCCAAAAGAGTTTAGTGGTAGCCCAGGCTGCTCCCTGTCTTCTAAGATCAACATTGCTCTCTGGAGATACCTAATCCCTGTTCTGTTCAACAGGAAAGTCCAGGAGGATTAAACACCAAAGTAAGCACTGCAGGCAAGGACTGAGTGAGTTGGGATCATAGAACCATAGAACTCATCCAGCCTGGCCTTGAACACCTCCCTGGGCAACCTGTGCCAGTGTCTCACCACCCTCACTGCAAACAACTTCCTCCTAACATCCACTTTCAGTCTCCCCTCTGCCCCTTCAAACCCATTCCTCCTCCTCCTGGCATTCCAAGCCCTTGTCAATGATCCCTCCCCAGCCCTCCTGTAGCCCACTTCGGCCACTGGAAGGTCTCCTGGAAGCCTTCTCTTCTCCAGGCTGCAGAGCCCCAACTCTCTCAGCCTGTCCTCACAGGATGAATCCACAGCCAGCAGAAGGTGATCTTGATGGAAGCCAATCCTTCTCTGTTGACTTGGGAGAGACTAAGAGCCCTGTGAGAATAACTCTGAATTGTTAGTAGCTTCTTTTGACCCATTTGTCACAGAAGATCCCCAAATCTGTCTGAAGTGTCACAACAAGAGGCTTGTACTTACCTCTGAGATACTACAAAAAGTAGAGAAGAGAAAGATTTGGTGGGTCAGGCTTTGTCTTAGTCAAGCTCCTGTAAATTCATGGGAGTAGAAGCAGCTCATACAGCCTAACCAGAACACATTGATTAACCTCTGGGCCCCTTGTGATGCCATGAAGATGGGAGGTGAATGCATCTGGGAGGGGGAGAAGAAGAGGGCAGCACACAGAAAGACAAAGACCCTCAGGCTTTTAAGCAATCTCTCCCTTTTCCATGCCTCAGTTTCCTGAACTGTAAACTGGCAATGATGAAATCATCTGGAAACAGTTTTGAGAGCCAGTGGTGAAAAAAAAAGAAAAAGAAAAAAAAGAAAAAAGAAAAAGAAAAAAAAAAAAAAAGGTGTTAGTTGTTGCTAATATTACACTAACAGTTTGTCTCCTCAGTAGCAGTAGTGGATAAAGAGAAAGGGCATCCTGCCAGGAAAATGCTTCTAATAACACAGAAGTGCTGTGAGCTTTTCAAATAAAACTCCTGCTTGGGAACCAACGTGCCCAGGAGTCTGCAGCTCTGCACTGAGCAGGATCCTGGCCTCCAACCAAGTGCCTTGGTAACAGGTCCCAGCTGCCTGTAGAGGAGCAGGTGAGGAGGGGAAGCGGTGAGCAAAACAGAGCTGCAGCAGGCAAAGGCACAGAGCAGGGCAGGGGCAGCAGCAGTTGGGTAGCCCTGAGCACTGACTGCAGCAACAATGCTCTGAGAGCCTGACAATATCCAGCTGGGATATGAGGAGGGCTTGGAAGTGTGCTTCAGAGGGGCTTGAGTGGTGTGGTTTGAGGGGTTCAGGCTATAGAATCATAGAATGGGAAGGTTGGAAGGGACCTCAAGGATCATCCAGTTCCAAGCCCCTGCCATAGGCAGGGACACCTCCCACTAGCACAGGTCACTCAAGGCCTCATCCAACCTGGCCTTGAACACCTCCAGGGAGGTTGTGGAGCACAGAAGATCTCCAGGGAGGTTGTGGAGCACAGAAGACCTGCAGGGAGGTTGTGGAGCACAGAATCACCCAACGTGATCTTTGATCTGTGCTTCTGGGCTCCACAACCTCCCTGGGCAACCTGTGCCAGTGTCTCACCACCCTCACTGCAAACAACTTCCTCCTAACATCCACTTTCAATCTCCCCTCTGCCACTCCAAACCCATTCCCCTTGTCCTGCCATTCCAAGCCCTTGTCAATAGTCCCTCCCCAGCCTTCCTGCAGCCCCCTTCAGATCCTGCAAGTCCACTCCAAGCTCTCCTGGAAGCCTTCTCCTCTCCAGGTTGCAGAGCCCCAACTCTCCCATCCTGTCCTCACAGCAGAGCTGCTGCACATCTTCGAGTACTGTAAGCCTCCGGCAGGGTCTCCTTGGAGCCTTCTCTTCTCCAGGCTGAGCAATGCCAACTCTCTCAGGCTGGCCTCAGGGCAGAGGGGTTCCAGGGCTCTGATCATTTTTGGTGGCTTTCTGGTCTCTCCTGGTTTCAGGAGTGTGCAGCAGGTTGCTGCAGGAGTAGCTGTCAAACAGAAGGCAACAGAGAGATGAAGTCATGGTTAGCTCTCATTGGCAGTGCAGCTCCACTGGGGCTCAGCTGCTTTCTGGTGTCATGGTTTCTATCTAGCCTGGGCACGGGGCCAGATCTGAGTCTAAAATATCCCCAAGTGATCACTGGTTAGAGAACAGGAGCCCAAAACATGCAGACACAGCCAGCCACACAGTAACTCACGAGGACAGCAACCCAAACTCATCTAGCAAACCAACAGCCACTGGCACTTTGCATCCCTCCCGCTGCTGTGTTGTTGGGAACTCACAAGTCTCTGCTATGCTCTTGTGATCATATGCCTCTGGAAACCCCCTCAGACTTACCCATTCCTTCCTCTTGGTCTTGAGAGCACCAAGTGACAGTGCCTCTACCCAACATAAACCCCTCCTCACTTCGTGCCCGAGCCCCAGGAGGCCTGATGCTGCCAAAAAAAATAGAAATGGGTCCAGCCTTGAGACCCTCAGGTAAGACATCCCACACTTCTAGGCCCAGGGAGGACATGGAGCTGAAGGAGCAGGTCCAGAGCAAGGCCCCCAAAACGATCGAGGGGTTGGAGCACCTCTGCTATGAGGACAGGCTGAGGGAGCTGGGGGTGTGCAGCCTGCAGAAGAGCTTCAGGGAGACCTAACAGCAGCCTGCCAGTGCCTGCAGGGGGCTACAAGAAGGATAGAATCATAGCATCATAGAGTCATAGAATCATAGAATTATAGAATCATAGCATCATAGAGTCATAGAATCATAGAATTATAGAATCATAGCATCATAGAGTCATAGAATCATACAACTATAGAATCATAGCATCATAGAGTCATAGAATCATACAATTATAGAATCATAGCATCATAGAGTCATAGAATCATAGAATTATAGAATCATAGCATCATAGAATCATAAAATCATAGAATCATAGCATCATAAAATTATAGAATTATAGAATCCTAGCATCATAGAATCATAGAATCACAGAATTATAGAATCATAGAATCATAGAATTATAGAATTATAGAATCCTAGCATAGCATCATAGAATCATAAAATCATAGAATCATAGAATTATAGAATCATAGCATCATAGGATCATAGAATCATAGAATCATAGGATCATAGAATCCTAGCATCATAGCATCACAGAATCATAGAATCATAGCATCAATGCATAATAGCATCATAGCATCACAGAATCATAGCATCATAGCATCACAGAATGGTTTAGGCTGGAAGGGACCTCAAAGAACACCTACTTCCAACCCCCAGCCATAGGCAGGGACAAAGGATGGAGAGAGACTTCACAAAGTCCTGCAGGGACAGGATGAGGGCAATGGCTGCAAACTAGAGCAGGGCAGATTGAGATTGGATGTGAGGAACAAGTTCTGCACCAGGAGGCTGCTGGAACACTGCAACAGGTTGCACAGGGAGGTGGTTGAGGCTCCATCCCTGGAGATATTGCAGGTGAGGCTGGACAGGGCTGTGGGCAACCTGCTCTAGCTGAGGATGTCCCTGCTGAGTGCAGGAGGGCTTGGACTGGATGAGCTTTGGAGGCCCCTTCCAGCCCAGCCCATGCTGTGGTTCCTCATCTGAAAGGTGATTAATTACTATGGGAATCAGAGGCTTCATTTTAATGAGGAACAGAACCAGGATCTGCCTGAAACTCTGTTGTGCTGAAACTTCAACTTTTGCTCCCTCTGTAAGTGAGATTGCACAGAAATCTGCTCCATATGCAAATATTTAACTTGTTCATGGGAAAGAGAGGAAAAACATTGGCTTTGAAATCCTTCAGAGAGAAAGGGAGTGTTTTGACATTTCTGAATCAGACAGTTTTGTTTTGCTTCATTGAACCAAAAATGAAAGTTTTCACTTCAGCATAATCCCAGATCTGCAGAACAGGCTTTGGAGTGACTTCTTTTTTAGAAGATAAGGAGCAGAGAGGATGCAAAAAAAAAACCACCAAAAAAAAAAATCCCCAAATCCATTCTCTTCCTCTTTCTACCTCCACCAAAACAGTTGTGATGGTCCTGAGCTTGCTCAGTTGATCTTTCACCAAGGATGCTTTCCAGCAGACCAGGCTGCTGTGCAATACTTTGCTGGCTGTGGTAAGTGGCCTGCTCCAGCTTGGTCTTTCCCCTTCAATCAATGTTAATTTTACCCCACTTCCCACCAGGGGAAGGGTTCTCATGGGATAGAAAAGCTTTTATTTTCCTTCTCAGTGTAGGTTCCTGCACAGCAGAGCACAGCTGCTGCTCTCCACCAGCAGGCAAGGCAGAAAGACATCAGATTTCCAAAGGGTTTAGCTTGGAGAAGAGGAGCCTGAGAGGTGACCTCAGCAGTGCTTATGAAGATGTGGAGATGCTGAAGGCAATGGAACAGCTCTGGTAGGAGCAGAGCCTGAGGGAGCTGGAGCTGTGCTGCTGGCAGAGGAGGAGCTGAGAGGTGAGCTCAGCAATGGTTCTAAAGATGTGCAGGTGAGTGGCAGGAGGCTGGAGCAAGGCTCTGCTGGGTGATGCCCAGTGCCAGGCCAAGGGGCACTGGCTGCAAGCTGAGGCAGAGGAAGTTTCATTTAAACAGGAGGAGGAATTTTTTCCCTGTGCGGGTGCCAGAGCCCTGGCACAGGCTGCCCAGGGGGGCTGTGGAGTCTCCCTCTCTGCAGATCTTCAAACCCACCTGGATGTGTTCTGTGTGACCTGCTCTGGGAGATGCTGCTGTGGCAGGGGGGTTGGGCTGGCTGAGCTTTGGAGGGCCCTTCCAATCCCTGACACTCTGTGACTCTGTGACTTTTTGATTCTGGGATTCTATGATTCTATGATTCTGTGATTCTGTGATTCTTTAATTCTATGATTCTATGATTCTGTGATTCTGTGATTCTATAATTGTGATTCTGTGCTTCTATGATTCTCTGATTCTCTGATTCCATTATTCTGTGCTTCTGTAATTCTGTGATTCTCTGATTCATTTTCTTGCTTTTTAGAAGGAGTGAGGAGGTCCTCAACCTTCCCTCCAGCACAGCAGGAAGGGAGGGGATCCTCCTACAAGATCTCAGCACTGCTCAGAGGCACTCACCCTGCTGCTCAGGTGGGATTTTTCTGCTCCAGCACTATATATAAACGTGAGATTGTTATCTAGGAGGAACGAGCTGCAAAGCAGCAGAGGAAGCTTCCAGTGGAATCATCAGGAAATGCTTCTCAATGGTGAGACAAACTGGCAGGCTGCAAAGGAGTCTCCTGGGGAGAGGTTGTGCTTTTCCCCACCGTGAGTCATGTTTTGTTGGGCTGGAGAGAGTCAACAACACACAGGAGAGGAGGTCTTGTGACAGTGCTCAGGTTCATGGATGTTAGGGAGAAGTTGTTTGCAGTGAGGGTGGTGAGAGACTGGCACAGGGTGAGGGTGGTGAGACACTGGCACAGGTTTCCCAGGGAGGTTGTGGAGCACAGAAGCACCCAACGTGATCTTTGATC
>VWYK01044730.1:0-14993 GCA_013399775.1 Semnornis frantzii | reverse complement strand
CCAGCACCCCCAGGTCCCTCTCTGCCTGGCTGCTCTTCAGCCACTCTGTGCCCAGCCTGCAGCACAGCTTGGGGTTGTTGTGGCCAAAGTGCAGAACCCTACACTTAGCCTTGTTCAATCTCATCCCATTGGCCTTTGCCCACCAATCCAGCCTGCCCAGGTCCCTCTGCAGTGCAGTCCTACCCCCTCTGAAATACAGATCCACACCTCCCCCTAACTTGGTGTCATCTCCAAGATTACTGATGCTGGACTCAATCCCCTGCTCCAGATCATCATTGAAGACATTGAAGAGGACCTTTGTCAAATGTAACCTTGGTAAACCATTTTCACAGAGTCACAGAAAGGTGAGGGCTGGAAGGAACATCTTGGAAACGTTTGTGCTCAGCTGGAATTTCTGATCCCCTCAGCATCTTTGTAGCCTCTGCTGGACTCTTCCCAGCAGTTCCCTGTCTCTCTTGAATTGAGGAGCCCACGACTGGCCCCAATACTCCTCACCAGAGGGAGAGTGGAGGAGAACCTTTCTCAAGCTGCTGGTTGCACTCTTCTTCATGCACTCCAAGACATCCTTGCCTTGCCGAGCTCCATGAGGTTCCCTCCACCCAGGTCTCAGTGAATGGCAGAACAGGCTGATGTGGGTCACCCACTCCTCCCACTCCTGGGCCAGAAAAGTGCCTGAGGGCATCCAGCTTGGTGGCGAGGATCCTGATCACAGCTGGAGCAAGTCCTGAGCCCTGGGGAACACCACTGGCTACAGGCTCCCAGCTGGGCTCTGCCACTGATCACAACCCACTGAGCTCTGTCTTTCAGCTGCTAATTCTCAAGGAGCTTGACAGGAGTGGTGTAAAGCCAAAGTCACCAGATGGCTGTAGTGAAGGTGGTTTTCTGATGCAGATCCAAGGGGAGCTATCAGGCACCAGCTCTCCTTAGCTGCCTGACTATCAGGATCTGACTTCCTATGTCCCTCCTGCTTGGGAAGGATCCATGAGAGGTGAGGCCATTTACAAGCAGCAGTAGCTGCTATCAGGGCTGCTCTTCCTGCTCTGCATTTCACACACTTCAAGTGTTTGTTAGCTCTTGTATCACACACTGCTCAAAGCCCATTCCCAACCCTTATCTCTCTTCCCTCTCTCTTGGCCTCTCCAGAGCAGTAGTCTCAGGGCAGGCCCAGCCAGCAGTGTCCCCCTGCCCCCAGTTAAATATCCCTACCAGTCACTTCGAGGTCCTGCTCCTAGCGCTGCCTACTCACCATGCTGACTGCTCTCTCTCCTCCCACCAGCCGCTGGCACAGCGAGGAGAAGGTGACACTTGTGAGGAGGACAGGGAGCTGTGACCTAACCCAAGCCAATTAACCCAGGATTTAATGCTAAGCTGCTAATTACCTGCACTTCTCAAAGGGCAAAACTGAAACTGCTGCAGTCTTTCTTTCTTCCTTCCTTCCTTTCTTTCTTTTCCTTTTCTTCCTTTCTTTCCTTTCTTCCTCTCTTTTTTCCTTCCTTTTTCCCTTTCTCCCTTTCTTTCCTTCCTTTCTTCCTTCCTTTCTTTCCTTTCTTTCTTCCTTTTTCCCTTTCTCCCTTTCTTTCCTTCCTTCCTTCCTTTTTCCCTTTCTCTCTTTCCTTCCTTCCTTTTTCCCTTTCTCCCTTTCTTTCCTTTCTTCCTTCCTTTCTTTCCTTCCTTCCTTTCTTTCATTTCTTTCATTTCTTCCTTCCTTTTTCCCTTTCTCCCTTTCCTTCCTTTCTTCCTTTCTTTCGTTTCTTCCTTTTCCCTTTTCTCCCCTTCTTTCCTTTCTTCCTTCATTTTCCCCTTTCTCCCTTTATTTTCTTTTTTCCTTTCTTTCCTTTCCCCTTTTCTTTCTTTCTTTCTTTCTTCAATCCTTCCCTCTTTTCTTTCCTTCCTTCCTTCCTTCCTTCCTTCCTTCCTTCCTTCCTTCCTTCCTTCCTTCCTTCCTTCCTTCCTTCCTTCCTTCCTTCCTTCCTTCCTTCCTTCCTTCCTTCCTTCCTTCCTTCCTTCCTTCCTTCCTTCCTTCCTTCCTTCCTTCCTTCCTTCCTTCCTTCCTTCCTTCCTTCCTTCCTTCCTTCCTTCCTTCCTTCCTTCCTTCCTTCCTTCCTTCCTTCCTTCCTTCCTTCCTTCCTTCCTTCCTTCCTTCCTTCCTTCCTTCCTTCCTTCCTTCCTTCCTTCCTTCCTTCCTTCCTTCCTTCCTTCCTTCCTTCCTTCCTTCCTTCCTTCCTTCCTTCCTTCCTTCCTTCCTTCCTTCCTTCCTTCCTTCCTTCCTTCCTTCCTTCCTTCCTTCCTTCCTTCCTTCCTTCCTTCCTTCCTTCCTTCCTTCCTTCCTTCCTTCCTTCCTTCCTTCCTTCCTTCCTTCCTTCCTTCCTTCCTTCCTTCCTTCCTTCCTTCCTTCCTTCCTTCCTTCCTTCCTTCCTTCCTTCCTTCCTTCCTTACCTTTCTTTTCTTCCCTTTCTTTCCTTTCCTTTCTTTTCTTTCTTTCTCATTTGTCTTTTTTGCCTGTGGCCAAGTGTGGAAGAAGCTGCTGCCCAGGCTGTCTCCAAGCTAAGCCTCCTTGAGCTGCTATGCAGCACACTGATGGTTCAGTGCAGTGCATCACAGCCTGCTTTGGAAATGCAAGCCAGAGCTCAGCCCCTGCAGAAATCCTCAGGCAGATTCAGCTTCACACGGAGCCACCTTAACCTCAGCAGACTGCTGGCAGCAAGGCACTGATCTCCCTTTAGGGAAAGCTGAGCAGTGGGCATTGCAACTCAGTTCAGTTCCCTAGATGTATGTCTAGTGGCACTTGAGAGGCTCTGGCGCATCCCACCTGGCCTCTGAACGCCCCTCCCAGAGGGTCTGTGTCTTCCACATGTCAACTGTTATGAATTCCAGGCTCCTGAGGACATCTTCAGGTACCTCAGGGCACACCTGATGTTGCTTTATGCCTGTGATTAAGCAACCAGATTGAACCTGTGAGGTTGGTGAAGGAAGGGACAAAGCTGTGGTGTCTTTTAGATACTTTGGGTTTCAGAAAGGAAAAAAGAAGTGAGTGAATAAAGAGAAAGAAGGAAAAGTGGGAGGGAGGGAGAGAGGGATGAGTGGAGGATTCTCCACTGGCTAGGTGTCTGAGGGTGAGCTAAGCAGGGGATGTGCTTCCAGCTCATGGCACATACCCGTTCAGGTGGGAGTTTGTCATGCAGGGTTTTGTTGTTCGGTTGTTTTTGTTTTTTTTCTGGGAGCTTGCAGCTGTGATAATTTCACCTTAAAGCTGTGTCTGGTCAGCCTTTGTGCATGCCACACACTCAACAAACACACACTCAGAATGTGGTCTGATTTTCTGCACCTGGAAAGGAGCATCCAGGTGAAGGAGCTGGCAAATCTGACTGGGCACTTGGAAAGGACAAACCTCCTTTTTCCCTTATAAAGCCTGAGTTTCCCCCCATGAATAGCTTCTAATTCCCCAGACAGACACTTTGCTACATAGCCATACCATAGTTGTCTTTGTGGATGGTCAAAGCTTCTCCTCAATTCTCTTTTGAATATGTATCATATATATTTGAGGGCAGCTGGGGGGGATTCTGCATCTAACTGCCCAGAGAAGGGCCATGAGGATGAGCAGAGGGCTGGAGCTCCTCTCCTATGAGGACAGGCTGAGAGAGTTGGGGCTGTTCAGTCTGGAGAAGAGACAGCTCCAAGGAGTCCTTATTGTAGCCCCCTTCAGATACTGGAAAGCCACAAGAAAGCTGGGGAGGGACTTTTTAGGCTGTCAGGCAGTGATAGGACTGGGGAGAGTGGATCCAAGCTAGAGGAGGGGAGATTTAGATTAGATGTTAGGAAGAAGCTCTTCTCCATGAGGGTGGTGAGAGACTGGCACAGGTTGCCCAGGGAGGTGGTGCCAGTCCCATCCTGGATGTTTTTAAGGCCAGGCTGGATGTGGCTCTGAGGCAGCCTGATCTGGTGTGAGGTGTCCCTGCCCATGGCAGGGGAGTTGGAACTGAATGATCCTTCAGCTCCCTTCCAGCCCTGCCAGTTCTATGATCCTGTAGCCAGAGAAAGCTATGAGCACTCACCTTCCCAGTGTGCAGCCTGAATTTCTAGCATCTCCCACTGCCTCTTGCCTTGTTTTGCTTTCAGAAGAGGCTTGGAGAACTCATCCTGCTCACCATTTGTCGTTATTTTGCTTGCATTACACGCTCCCTATTTTTCTTTCCACCTCTGCTTGGCTTTTTTGTGCTGGTGAATGTTTTAGTGCTCGCTGGGTCCAGGCAGCCTGGTCTGTGAAACAGCGGGAGAGTGCCNATTGTTATTATTGTTGCTATTGTTTTTATTGCTGTTGTTGTTGGTATTGGTATTATTATTGTTGCTGTTATTGGTATTGGTATTATTGTTGCTGTTATTATTATTGTGTTGTTGTTGTTATTGTTATTGGTATTAATATTATTGTTATTGTAGTTGTTATTATTGTTATTACTGTTGATGTTATTATTATTTATTGTTATTATTATTAGTGTTATTATTAGTATTATTGTTACGATTGTTGCTGTTATTTTTATTGTTATTATTGTTGCTGTTATTGTTATTTTGTTGTTGTGTTATTGTTGTTATTGGTATTATTGTTATTGTTATGGTTATTAATGTAATTATTTCTGTCATTATTATTACTGTTGGTATTGGTATTGGTATTATTGTTGCTGTTATTGCTATTATTATTGTGTCGTTGTTGTTGCTGGTATTGGTATTAATACTATTGTTATGATTGTTATTATAATTGTTGTTGTTGGTATTATTGTTGTTGTTATAGCTATCATTATGATATTGTTGTTATTGTTATTATTATTGTTGTTACTGTTATTGTTGCTGTTATTGTTGTGTTGTTGGTATTGGTGTTGGTATTATTGTTATTATTAATGTTATTATTTCTGTCATTATTATTGTTGTTGTTATTGATATTATTGTTGCTGTTATTGCTATTGTTATTGTTGCTGTTATTGTTGTTGTGCTATTGTTGTTATTGGTATTGCTATTATTGTTATTGTTATTAATATTATTATTTCTGTCATTATTATTGTTGTTGTTATTGGTATTGGTATTATTGTTGCTGTTCTTGTTATTACTGTTGCTGTTATTGCTATTATTATTGTGTTATTGTTGGTATTGGTATTGGCATTAATATTATTGTTATTATTGCTGTTATTATTGTTGCTGTTATCGTTATCATTATGTTATTGATATTATTGTTGGTGTTATTGTTATCATTATGTTATTGTTATTATTGTTGCTGTTATTGTTATTATTGTTGTTGTGTTATTGTTGTTACTGTTATTAATGTTCTTTGTGTTATTATGATTATGGTTATGGTTGTGATGATTATTACAGGCTGGCTGAGCTCTGCATGGCTTAGGAATGAGAAACACCTCAGCTATGTCAGGAATGGGGGACAAACAAATAAGCTCTGCAGCATTACCCCACTCCCCTAACCACCCCCCAGGAGAAAAAAGGAAAGAAAACCCAACAAAGGGATGATCACAAAGCAAGCTGTTGTTGCAGGTGAGTGCTGAAGGTGTGTGTTTAGCTAAGCCAGCAGTGCCACAGATAAGCATCCAGGCCAGGGCTAATTTCCAGTGGCTGTGTTCCTCACCATCAGTTGATATTTAAACAGAAGAGAACTGTCAGGGTAAACCTGCAATGGGATGCACAAGATAAGGCTTTTGCTGTGCTGCTCTGTCAGGCTCTAGATGGTTATCAAACCCAGCCCAGCCCCAAGATTAGCACAAGTGTTTTTATCACTCCCACACTCCTCTCCTTAATCCTTAATAAATCTGCTTTCAGCCAGCATCTCCAAGCATGCAATCGCTGCTTTATTGCCTTGGGAGCTGACTGATGGTTTGCAAGACCTTGGAGAGCAGAGCAGGGCTCCCACCAGCAGGCACTGTGTGCCAGTGGCAAGGCTTGGCATTGCCTGGCTTGCCAGAGCAAGGCTGGTTGCAGTCACGGGGGTTAAAGGGCAACCTTTGGTCCAACATGCAGGAAGAAACCTGCAAAGCTTGGAAACCACAGCTGGCATCCTGAGCTGCAGGCTGTGAAGGGAATGGTTCATGTAGGGGGGACAGGTCTGGGAGCCAGTGTCAGGTTTGCTGACCCTCTGCAGGATGTAGAATCATGGAACCAGAGAATCATTTTGGCTGGAAAAGTTCAGCCCTTTACCCAGCACTGCCAGGTCACCTCACTTAAGTCCCTCAGCACCACCCTTAGGGGGATGTGAACTCCACCACTGCCCTGGGCAGCCTGGTCCCGAGCTGGGCAGCACTCCTGGGGAAGAAATTGTTCCTTGGGTCCCACCTAAACCTCCCTTGGTACAGCTTCAGGACATATTCCTTTGTCTTTTTCCTTGTTCCTTGGGAGAAGAAACCTTCACCCAGCTTGCTACAACCTCCTTTCAAGGAGTTTAGCAGGAGGAGCAGGGTCACCCCTCAGCCTCCTTTTCTCCAGGCTGAAAAAAAACAACCTCCCTCAGCTGCCCCTCACAAGACCTGTTCTCTCTTCACCAGCTTCTTTGCTCTTCTTAGTGTCCTTCTTGGAGTGAGAGCCCCAAAATGAACCCAGGGTTCAAACTGTGGCTTCCCCAGTGCCAAGTACAGGGGGATGAGCAGTGTCCTGCTCCTGCTACCCACACTAGTGCTGATCCAGGTCAGGATGCTCTTGGCCTCACAGACACTGCTGTGAGACGGTGCCATGCCAAACTATGTGCAAAGGATCTTGGCACTCGGGCATTAAGGACTTGTGTTGAAGCCAGGATGTGTGCCTGGAGCTGGATCAGCCTGTCTAGCACAGATCTAGAGAGGCCAATCCTGGATGCTGTTTGAGGGGTGTCAGCTTTCTGCTGCAGGCTTGAAACTCAGTAGCTTGGCAGACAGGGCTCCAGGTGTGCCATGCCCTGCACCATGCTGGCACTGCTTCCTCTTGGCAGCTCTCCATGCCCATGAACCAAGTGCATGGGTTCAATATCTCAGGGCTAGTCAGAAGAAGAGGACAGCAGAAGTAGAGTAGGGTTTGACCAGGTGTCTGCTGTGTCTCCACGGTGGTGTCTGGCTCTGGTTTGGCACAGCTGTGGCTCTAGGGCTGAGCTTCATGCTTCAGCATGCACCTCCTTTGATTTCCAAGGCAGCTCAGGAAGTCCCAGCCTGGGGAATAGTTTAGTGTTGACAGACCTATGGTTTTGTCCCAGTTCCTCTCTGCCTACACACACTGCAGCTATGCAGCCTGGTGTGCTTCACCTCTTCCTAGGTGAAGTCCCAAATGCAGTTCAATGCCTGGGAAAGAGCTCTCGATGCCCTCAAGACAATGTCCTCAGAGTGATGCACTCCTTTTATAGAAGGCAGAGGCTCAGGGAGATGCTGAAGCTCAGACCATGAGAAGGGTTAGTCCCTGGCTGCTGCAGCTCAGAGCTTGTGCTCTGAATTGCTCACCCTGGCATAATCTGTTAATCTACTCTATTTTCAGTGGTGCCCAGTGACAGGACAAGAAACAACGGGCACAATCTGGAGCAAAGGAAATGCCACCTCAAGATGAGGAGGAACTTCTGTATGGTGAGGGTGGCAGAGCACTGGAGCAGGCTGCCCAGAGAGGTTGTGGAGTCCCCATCTCAAAACCCACCCGGATGCATTCCTGTGTGGTCAGCCCTTGGTGACCTTGCTTTGGCAGGGAGGCTGGATGATCTCTGGAGGTCCCTTCCAACCCCTGACATTCTGTGGCTCTGGTTAAAAAGGCCTCACAGCAGATGAGGACCCACCAGTGAGCTCTTCCACTAAGCCCTGACCAGCGTCCCACGTATGAGATGTGGATCCTTGTGCCGACCCCCGCTGGAGTTTCCTTCGCCTGCTCTCTTCCTTCCCCTGCTCTCTTCCTTCCCCTGCTCTCTTCCTTCCCCTGCTCTCTCCCCCTTTGATTCCCGCTGTGCCCAGCTCCCCCTGCTGTGCCCAGCTCGCCCTGCTGTGCCAGCAGCTTTGCTGTGAGCCCACAGTTAGAAAGGGCATCAGAGAGCAAGACAGACACAGACACTGCGTCTGCACAAGCCCCTTGGAAGCAGCTCGCAGGGGCGTTTGCTGTGTCTGCTTGCTTTGCACAAGGAGAGTGTGGGCAGAGTCAGCACCAGAGACAGAAGCTGCTTTTTTATCCCTTCCTCTCTCCTTTTTCTGCCTGCTCCTGGCAGGTTTTGTTTTCAGGCAAGCTGAGCTGAACTCCAAGGGTTCAGCAACTCTGCTGCTTCAGCGCTTTGCCCTGCTCTCCGCAAAGGGCAGCTCTGCTGGCATCCTTCAGGCTGGCAGTGTGGCAGCCAGGATGGTGGAAATGACATTTCTGCTGCCCAGGGAAGAAAACAGAGGAATCCCAGAATCTTAGCACAGCAGGGGTTAGAAAGGACCCCTGGAGATGATCCAGGCCAACCCCTCTGTTAGAGCAGGCGCACACAGCAGCTTGCCCAGGATCAGTGTCCAGGTGGGTTTGGGATCTCTGCAGAGAAGGAGACTCCACAACCTCTCTGGGCAGCCTGCTCCAGGCTTCCAGCACCTCTACACCAAAGAAGTTTCTCTTCATGTTCAGACAGAACCTCCTGGGTTCCAGTTTGTGCCCATTGCCCATTGTCCTGTCACTGGGCACCGCCAAAGAGACTCTGGCCCCATCCTCTTGCCCCTGCCCCGATCAGGTCCCCTCTCAGGCTGCTCTTCCCCAGACTAAGCAGTCCCAGAGCTCTCAGCCTTTCCTCCTCAGAGGGATGCTCCAACAAACATGCAAAACTAAGGACTACAGACTTTGATGCTGAAAGAATGACAGAAAACAAGAGAATAAAAGAGTAAAGAGGAACGAGATGCCAGGTAGGTAGAATTCCACCTCCCTCCCCAAGCCTTTGCTTTTCAAAGTTTCTTTATTTTCTGTGCATCTAGAGGAAGGAAATCTGACAAAATAATTGTAACCCAAGCAGGTGACAAAGACTTCTGTCGCAGGAGAGAGCCTGGGGTAGTCCAGGAGAACTTCAGGAGCAATCAGTGTTACTTCATCCTCTCTCACCACAGATTTTTGGTGCCTTGTGCTCGGGAAATGTCAGCAGCACCGCCCAGGGTCACCTGCCCAGTAAAGGTCATCCTGGTGCTGTGCCCAAAAGTGCCACTGTGCTGGAAAATACCACTGAGGTCTTGGACTGGCAGAGATCTTCTCAGTGCTGGTCAACAGCTAAAGGGTGGGGGGCAAGAGGCTGGAGCCAGAATCTTCTCAGTGGTATCCAGCGACAGGACAAGGGGCAAGAGGCACAAACTGGAACCCAGGAGATTTCCTCTGCCCATGTGGAGAAACTTCTTTGGTGTGAGGGTGCTGGAGCCCTGGAACAGGCTGCCCAGAGAGGTTGTGGAGTCTCCTTCTCTGCAGAGATCCCAAACCCACCTGGGCACTGATCCTGGGCAAGCTGCTGTGTGTGCCCTGCTCTAACAGAGGGGTTGGCCTGGATCATCTCCAGGGGTCCTTTCTAACCCCTGCTGTGCTAAGATTCTGGGATTCCTCTGTTTTCTGGCTACCCAGAGAGGTTGTGGAGTCTCCTCCTCTGCAGATTCCAAGCATGCCTGGTTGTTGTGATCCTGGCAAGCTGCTGTGGGTGCCCTGCTTTAGCAGGATGACCCTCAGAGGTCCCTTGCAAGAGCCATTCTCTGTAATACCATTTCCCTGTGGAAGCTCCCAGGCATGAGCAGTTTTGACTGAAGCTGCAGTCAGAAGCAACCTGAGGACTTCCTCCTGTTCTGCCAGCAGTGAGGTAGATGCCCATGGAGTGGTCTCAGTGTCACCAAAGAGACAAAGATAAGAAATGATTTGAAGCAGTCTGAGCTTTTCACTTCAGCCTTTGCAACAGGACATTCTCACTTTTGACTCCAAATTTCATTTGTTCTTTTAATTTTCTTCCCAGTTCAAATTTCAAACCCCTTTGAATGCAGAATTTCAAGTCCCCATGAGCCCAGAACTTTCCATTTTGTGCTGTTTTATTTTTTTTTTAATTTCCAAAGAGGTTTGAACTATGTTTTGCCTCAATAGGTGCAAACCCAACCCCTTATTTGTTTAGAACTTCCAGTTAACTGCAAATAAAAAAAAAAAAAAAAGAAAAAGAAAATCAGTTAGTCAGAGGTCACATCCGGATGATAAAGCACTTCAGAGGTCAAATATTTGTCAAAACTATGACTCAGGAAAGGGTGAGCAGATTTCTGCTGCATAAACTAACCACAGCAGTCAATGGAATCAGGTTTCCCCCAGCCTGCTGCATGCCCCAGCACAGAGTGAGCCACTCTTGGCCCTCCACAAAGCAAAGGAAAATGCCAGAGCAGAAGGAAAAGTGCTCAGCAAGTCCCAAGCCTGCAAAGTGGACACTTGTCCAAGGACAAGGTTCAACCACAGCAATTAGCAGCTGACGTCCTCTGGCCTGTGCTGTGCAGCAATCTAGGCTCAAGCAGTGTAATTCCTGCCCTCTGGTTTCAGAACACAAATATTATGATGCCTCCAGCGTTGGCCCTCCCCAGGGCTGGGGTTTCAATCTACAAGGGGCAAGGAAAAACAAAAGAAAAAAAGCCATTTCCAGAAGTATATTTTCCAGATTTCCAGGCTGGGCTCACAGTGGATCAGGCAGAGGACTGCAGGCCAGGTTGGGTTATAAATAAGCCTCCCCCCAACAACCCAGAATGTCCTGCAGCAGGAAGGCACAGCCTGTTGTGATTGGTGGAGCCAACCTGTCCTCTCCTTTCTTCACCTATGCCTGCTCAGGTGATGATTTCTACTCCTCGCTGCAGTGTTCTGCCTCTGGCAGTGCAGCCCCTGGGACACAGAGCCCACCTGGGTGGATCTCTCCCTTTCTCCACCTGCTTCCTCACCGTGGTGAGAGCTGTAAGGGACATTCACCCAGACAGGATGCAATGACCTGACTGGGAATGGGAAGGAGTTTAGGATTAAGAGGGACAGAGATCTCCCCCAGTTTCAGAGGGTCAGNGTGCCTTCCATTCCCTGACACCTGTGAGCCTGTGATTAAAAGTGAGATTGCCACTCTCATGAGACCCCCATCTGAAGTACTGTGTCCAGCTGTGGGGACCAGAGCATAAGAAAGACACTGCTCAAGCAGCTGCAGAGGAGGCCACGAAGGTGATCAAGGGGCTGGAGAGCTTCGCTTATGAGAACAGGCTGAGTTAGGGTTGCTTAGCCTACAGAAGAAAAGGCTCCAGGTAGATCTTACTGTGAGCTTTCAGCAGTTAAAGGAGGCCTGCAGGAAATATGTGGAGGAACTCTTTGTCATGGAGGGCAGTGATAAGATAAGGGTTAAGGGTTTCAAACTGAAAGAGGGAGACTTAAATTAGATGTTAGGAAGAAATTCTTCACTGGTGGTGAAATTCTTCACTGATGGTGAGACACTGGAATGGGTTTCCCAGGGCAGCTGTGGATGCCTCAACCCTGCAAGTGTTCAAGGTGAGGCCAGAAGACACTTGGAGCAATCTGATCCTGTGGAAGGTATCCCTGCCCATGGCAGAGGGATTGGAACTAGATGAGCTTTGTAGTCCCTTCCACCCCTACACCTTCTCTGTTGCTGTGATTATACTGGAACAGAAACCTGTCTTAAACCCAAAGCAAACCAGAAACACTTGAGCAAACAAGCACAAGCATCTGGGGCTTGCCTCCCAACAAAAGCCTCTTTCCTTAAGGATCTCCATTAGGGCTAGTTGAAGATTATGAACTTAATGTGAGAGCCCTGAGGAAGGATTTAGTGCCCAACTCTCACAACTGCCACCATGCCCAGTGGGCACAGAGCAGATTTGTGGAGTGGCTGTGTGTGGATTGAGGTTTCTTGGCCAGGTTCAAAGCAGGGAGCAAAATGATTCACATTGCTCTTTTCCCAGCCCCTCCAGCAGGAGTTAACAGCAAATGGCTGCAAGATCTGAAGCAAGAGCTCAGGTCTACAAGAGCTGGTTTCACTTAACAGCCTCTGAGGGCTCTGGGGGATGTGTTTTGGAGACTCCTGAGTGAGCCCTGGAGAGGCAGTGAGTTCACACAGCAGAAGGGGCTCAGGGGGCTTTCATTGCATGCTCCTCACTACAGAAGTGGTTTGAACACCTGAGGTGGGGCTCAACACCAGCTGAGAAAATGAGAGCATTAATCAAATCTAAGGAGGGCTTCTATCTTGCTCCAATTAATCATCTTCTTCCTCAGGAAGGGTGGGAGAAAGCCTTTATCACTCTCATTAATCACAGCACTCCTTGCACAGATGCAGTCCAGAGTGAAAGTCTGCACAGAAACTGAGGGGACCTGAGAAAAGCCAAAGGTCTTGAGCTAAGGGGAGACAATATCAAACAGCTTCTGCTTTGCTGGGGCTAACTCTCAGTGACTCATTCCAAGAGGGTTTGTCACATCATGATCCTCAGCTTGGTGAGTGCTACTGTGGCCCCTGGGCACTGTTTGGCTAGGGCAGGTAAGTTGGCATCCACAGGCACGACTCCTTTCTGCACTGGGTTACTCAGGGGTAGCACCCAGCTGCCCCTGTAAAATCCTGGGCACCCAAGTCAATGCAGAGGACACCACATGAGGTGCCAGAGCCAGGCTGATGCTTTGTATGGACAGGTTCATGGTAGCTGCCTGTGATTAGAGACAACCAACCCAGGCTCCTTTTCATGCTGAGTTTAACATCCATGTCAACGTTTAAGCCTTCCTCTTCCAAGATGTGACTCCCTTTTCCACACCTATGGAGAGCTGGAATCATGCATCAGAGTGGTTTGGGTGGGAAGGGACCTTCAGAGCTCCCCTAGTCCATCCCCTATTGCACTCAGCAGGGACACCTGCAGCTGCAGCAGGCTGCTCACAGCCCCATCCAACATGACCATGTTCCAGAGGTGAGGCATCCACCACCTCCCTGAGCAACCTGGGCCAGGATCACAGTGTCCAGGTGGGTTTGGAAGCTCTCTAGAGAAGGAGACTCCACAACCTCTCTGGGTAGCCTGCTCCAGGGCTCCAGCACCCTCACACCAAAAAGTCTGGTCCCCATGTTCAGGTGGACCTTCCTGGGTTCCAGTTTGTGCCTGTTGCCCCTTGTGCTGGCTCTGGGCACCACTGAAAACAGTCTGACCCCCATGTAATGGCCTCTGCTTCAGCTCACCATGCAGTGAGAGTATCTCCAAGCTCAAAGTGCTCCTGAGCCATAGGTTGCTGAGATCATTTATCTTTTTTTTATTATACATTTAATAAGCACATTTTCAGTTGGTGCCTGGATTAAGTGTCTATGGCTGTTCCTCACTTGACCTCTCTGATCATTAAATCTGCATGGGCACTGACAACAGAAGTCCATAAAATCACCTGCACACCCCCCACAACCTCTCCCCCTCCCCTGCCCATGCCCAGCCATGAATCTCTGCAGGGGAACGCAGCAACCTCAGTCCCTGCAGCCTGCCTGGGAGGATTCATCCAGGATCCTTACTGCATCACTCAAGCTGTGCTTATTTCACCACCAGATTTACAGTGGATTTAAAACAAAGGATTATTTACACTGCTGTGGGGCCAGTAACAAATTAAAAAGAACTGGAGGTGGCAGAGGGAGCCGCCAGTGTGGAGACTAATTGCTATTAACCCATGGCTTCATCACTCAGCTTCTGAGTTGCAGGGGAGTTATTGTTCCCAGGAGCCTCTCACACTTAGGCATTGAGAAATATTGTTGGGAAATCCAATCAGTCATGCAGTCTGGGCAGTAAAACAATGCCAGGGCCCTCTCCACACAACTGGAGCTACTTTTCTTCATTTCATCTTTTTTTCTCTTTTTCTTTCTTTCTTTTTTTTTTTTCTTTTTCTTTTCCACAGGATTGAATTTATCAAGCAAACAAGCACTGTGCCTGGCAGCTCTCCTCTGCACAGCCACTGGCAACCCACCAGCCCCTTGCAACCCACCAGCCCCTTGCAGCCCACCAGCCCCTTGCAGTCCACCATCACAGGACCACAGTTCACAGGATTTCAGGGGTTGGAAGGGACCCAAAGAGCTCTTCCAGTCCAAGCCCCTGCCACAGCAGGACCAGACAATGCAGCTCAGGGCACACAGAACACANTTAGAAACATTTCTTAGATCCCCTCTCAGTCTTCTCTTCTCCAGCCTAAGCAGCCCTAGGTCCCTCAGCCTCTCCTCCCCAGGCAGTGCTCAGTCCCCTCAGCATCCTCACAGCCCTCCCTTGGACTCTCTCCAGCAGATCCCTGTCCCTCTGAAACTGGGCAGCCCCAAACTGAAGGCAATGCTCAAGATGAGGTCTCACCAGGGCAGAGTAGGGGGACCAGGAGAACCTCCCTGGATCTGCTGGACACACTCTGCTGAATGCCCCCCAGGATCCTATTGGGGCTCTTGGCCCCAGGGGCACATTGCTGCCCCATGGGTAACTTGGTATCCACCATCCCTGCTCTCATTGCTTCTCTCTCTCCTACCAGGGAGCCTCTGACCTGCCTTGCATCCCTTGGGCTGCTCTTCCTTTGCTCCTCTTGCAGCATCCTACCTGTCTTGGTTTGAGTTAGAACAAAATCAGTTCTGCTCCATGATTCTCCTTTGCATCTCAGACTCTCCACAGAACAGTGAGGCTGGAAGGGATCTCTGGAGATCTTCTAACCCAACCCCCAGGCAAAGCAGGGTCACCCAGGGCAGGTTGCCCAACCCTCTTCAATCCCATTCTGTGCTTCTGTGCTCCACAACTTCCCTGGGCAACCTATGCCAGTGTCTCACTACCCTCACTGCAAACCACTTCCTAACATCTAATTTCAATCTCCCCTTTGCCAGTCCAAACCCATCCCTCCTCCTCCTGGCATGACAAGACTTCATCTGCTCCAAAATAATGAGGGATACAATTCCTCTCCAGGCAGCATGGATAGCAGGGAGAAGATTATTCCAGAGAATCACAGGTTGCCTTGGGTCAGAAGGACTCTTAAAGATCATCTACTTCAAGCTCCCCTGCCATGGACAGGAAGGACATGGAAGT
>VWYK01044729.1:5853-17638 GCA_013399775.1 Semnornis frantzii | reverse complement strand
GACAGCTCCAACTAGAGCAGGCTGCCCAGGGCCACAGCAAGTCTGACCTCCAATGTCTCCAGGCATGGGGCAACCTGTTCCAGTGTCTCACCACCTTCGTTGTGGAGAGCTTCCTCCTGATGTCCAACCTAAACCTGCCCTGCTGCAGGCCTGGGTTGGCAATGCTTCCCCTCCCTTGGCCCTAGCACCCAAAAGATGACTTCCCAGCACTACTTCAAGCTTGTGGAGGCCACAGAGAGGCCTCTCTAATGACCAAAGGCTGTTGGGGGAGTCTAAAGATCTCTCTGGCCTTTACTCAATCCGTTTGGTAAGGTTGAAAATGAGAGTTCTGGGGTGACAGGAGCTGATCAGCCTCAGAGGAGATGCATTGCTCTGCTTTCAACTCTTAGCTCTAACCATACCCTGCTCTCCTAACTGCTTCATTATCACTTTCCTCTCACTGTTGTTTTGCTTCACGAGTGAGATGCAGGCATTTGACCCCCAACACCAGCCAGACACCTTGGAGCTGGAGGTGACAACTCCTCCAGAGCTCTGGCATTGATTACACTTGAGCAAATCAATGCCTGACAGTTGTAGCCCACAACCTTGGCAGAGAGGAAGGGACAGCAGAGGTAAGCAAGGAGGGGGTGGGTGTAGAGACCCTGGATGAAATCAAAAGGGCTGATCAGTGCAGTTTGGCTTGGTTGGGGAAGAGAATCCCAGGAGAAAAGGGATGGGAGTGTTCCTAATGGATGTTTCATTTGTGAAATACCTGGGAATCATTCACCATATGCCAACCTCTTAACCTCCACATGGAAAGCTGCTAAACCTTCCTCCATCCACTACCCTCCAGCACAACACAATTACTCCACTGCTTCCTGATTAATTCTCCATTAACTCCTGATGATTTAACCTGCTGGTCAGCAGAATTCTTGCCAGCTGAGACTTACCTCAGCACAGCCACTGCTGACCTGAGTGGGAGAAAGTTTCCACAGCTTCCAGGAGCTTCTTCTCCCTTTGTGAAGATAACAATTGGAGATGACAAATGGCACCTACCCAGATTTGGAGGGAACATCACCCTCCAAAAGCTGCTTTTCTCTTAGCCCAAAGCACCAGACACAAGCTGTGGTCCCTCTCTGCTGTGTGACACCAGAGGCTGTCAGGCTCTTGCCTGCATGTGGCTCTTTTGCAGCAGCACATCCCAGCTGCTGGAGCTGAGGGTTGGGATAATTGCCTGATGCTTGGACACAAGGAGCAGCCAACAGCTGCTCCAAACCCACTGAGCCAATTAGTGGAGCCCCTCACCCATCTCTTCCTCATCTCCACATGCAAGAGCAGCTGTGGAACATGAGACAAACCCCAGGAGCTACAGGTAAAGGGGGCTGCTTCCCCCAGGCCCCCAAGAGCTGAGCTGCCCATTCCCTGCTGGAAGTCACTCCTGCATAAAACATCAGACTTAGTGGAGTGGCTTCATTTAAGTGGTGCCCATGCAGAGCACTGGGGGAGGGAGGGAAGGAAGCAGATTGCTGGCTGGCATGGCAGGCTGGAGACAGTTATTAATTCAGCTACAAAGCAAGGAAGGATCCTGGGGCTAGCCAAGCATCTCTGAGCTTATCAGTGCAGAAGCAGAGAGGGACAGTGCTGGGAGCACACTGCCTTCAGTGCTTCCAGCCCTGACAAGGGACAGGCATTTCTCAGGGTGGCAGGGACAGAACAGCCTTGCTGGTGATCATTATCCCACCAGCTGCTTCTACACAGCAGAGATTTCCAGGCAGTGTCTGCTTTGTTCTGACTTCTTTGCACTGCCATCTCTGTACAGCCTCTGTCCAAAAAGGAGCAAGGAGGCTGGGGAAGGGTCTGGCAGGGGGGTTGGAATTGGATGAGTTTGAAGTGGCAGAGGGGAGATTGAAACTGGATGTGAGGAAGAAGTTGTTTGTAGTGAGGGTGGTGAGACACTGGCACAGGTTGCCCAGGGAGGTTGTGGAGCACAGAATCACAGAATGTGATCTTTGGTCTTAGATCACATTGGGTGATTCTGTGCTCCACAACCTCCCTGGAGGTGTTCAAGGCCAGGTTGGAGGAGTCCTTGAGTGACCTGTGCTAGTGGGAGGTGTCCCTGCCTATGGCAGTGGGGTTGGAACTGGCTGAACTTTGAGGTCTCTTCCAACCCAGACCATTCTGTGATTCAGTCTCTCCTGTGGTGAGGAGATGTGTGTGGAAGTGGGGCAGCTCCTCCAGCTGCAGCACTCACAGCTTCACAGATTGCATTGGCTTGGAAAGGACTCTCCAAAGTCACCTTGTCCAAGCCCCCCCTTGCAGGCAGCAGGGACACCTCCAACTAGAGCAGGCTGCTCAGGGCTGGGGGTCAGGAGGGGGGGGACAGGCTCTGCTCACTGCTGCCTGGGATAGGACAAGGAGCAATGGATGGAAGCTGCAGCACAGCAGGTTCCAGCTCAACACAAGGGCAACTTCTTTGCTGGAAGGGTCCCAGAGCCCTGGCACAGGCTGCCCAGAGAGGTTGTGGAGTCTCCTTTTGTGGAGCCTTTGCAGGCCTGTCTGGATGTGTTCCTGTGTGCCCTGAGCTGCATTGTCTGGTCCTGCTGTGGCAGGGGGCTTGGACTGGATGAGCTCTTTGGGTCCCTTCCAACCCCTAACATCCTGTGAGCCTGTGAAGGGTCTGGAGAACAGGGCTGGGGAGAAGCAGCTGAAGGAATGGGGGGCTTCAGCCTGCAGAAAAGGAGGCTGAGGGGAGACCTTCTGGTTCTCTGCAGCTCACTGAAAGAGGTTGGTGCCAGGTAGAGGTTGGGCTCTTCTCCCAAGGAACAAACAATGGGATGAGAGGAAATGGCCTCAAGTTGCACTCTGGGAGGTTTAGGTTGGATCTGAGGAATAAATCCTTCCCCAAAAGGGTTGTCAAACCCTGAACCAGGCTACCCAGGGCAGTGGTGGAGTCACCATGTCTGGAGGGACTGAAAAGCTGTGCAGATGTAGAGCTGAGGGACATGACCTGGCAGTGCTGGCTTAAGGGTTGGGCTCCATGATCTTAAAGTGCTTTTCCCACCAAACTGATTCTGTGATTCCCTGGAGGGGCTCTGCTGGCATTTGCCATCTCTCTGGGGCACAGACAGCTGGCACTACCCAGTGAATCACCACACCAAAGGATGGTTCAGGCACAGGAGAAGGCAGGGGAGGTTCTGAAGTTCCTCTTGTGCCTGTGCCTGAGCCATACTCCTGACAGCAAGCTCAGAGCCATGTCCAAACACTACACAGAAAGCTTCAGGCTCATCTCTCAGTCCAAAAGTGGAGCTGATATCTGCAGCATTGGTTTGCACAGCAGCAAGCAGCAGGTTTGAGTTGCTGAGAGCTGCTGATGTGGCAGGTGCAGGGATGGAAGGCATCTGCCAGGTGTTGGCAGGGAGGCAGAGGCACATCTGCAGTGATCCAAGTTCTGCTCTCTCCTCTCCTTCTCCTGGAGAGGACTTAGGAGGAAGCAACCAGCCAAAGTTTGTAGAGAGAGAAGAGGAACCAGCACATCCTGACTGCCAGGGTCCAGGAGGGCATGCAGGGCTTCCCAGCTCCAGTCTTGTCTGTGCAGCTTTTCCAGGAGGTGTGACCCTCACCTGCAGGCCTGGTCCCTCTGGCACAGCAGAGGTGGTGTGAGGTGCCCAGCAGGGAGCACGCAGGCTGTGGTGACAGATGGGTTGTGGTTGTCAGCTTGCTCCTTCTCTTGTTGCAGGCACTGCCAGGGGCACCCTGCAGAACTGAGAATGAGAGCATTTAGCCAAAGCCAAGCCCAGCTGAGCAGGTTTTTCTCCCCTCTCTTGCAGTTTGGTGCCAAGCACAGAGCAGCACAAGGAGCTATGGGCCAGTGTTTGAGGAGCAGCCTGTCCACACTCTCTTCCCTGAAGGCTCAGCAGAGGAGAAAGTCACTTTGGCTTGCAGAGCAAGAGCCAGTCCCCCTGCAACCTACAGGTGAGCCTGGGCTGCCCTTTGCAGCAGGGAGCAAGCAGCAAGGGTTCTGCTTTCTGCTCTCCACTTTAAAGGACACAGCTTTAAACCACAGCTGATTTGATACCAACATGTTTCACCCAATTCAGATTCCAAACAATTCCACAGGGGAAGCAGGCTCCTTGCCCACACCTGGTGTTCCACCCCTCCCACAGCAGATACAAACCTCACTCAAACCCCAACAAGCCACAGCTGGAGAAACACAGAAGGGGGAGGTTTGGGTTGGATCTTAGGAGCAATTTCTGTCCTGCAAGAGTGGTTTGGAGCAGGCTGCCCAGGGAGGTGGTGGAGTCACTGTGCATGGAGGTGTTGAAGAAGCCTGTGGCCATGGCACCTGGGGACATGGCTTAGTGGCCATGGTGGTGTTGGGCTGATGGTTGGACTGGATGATCTTTCCCAACCTTAATGACTCTGTGCTCTTTGGACCTCCCCCTGTACAACCACCAAAACCCAGGCTCTGCAGAGTCAAATGCACTGCTCCCTGCAGCAGGGTTTTGTGGTCCACAGAGAGGTCTGACTCTGCCTCTTTAGTTCTGCAGCAGTTCTGGGTGGGAAGAGAGAGCCCCTGCGAGGTTGGGTTGCTGGTTGGATTTAGATGATCTTAGAGGCCTTTTGCAGCCCAAATGATTCCAAACAGAGCCTCCTGAAAGGCCCCATGGGGGCTGCAGTGAGGCTCCACCTCTCTGTCTCTCTCCACACTCGCTCTTGGCAGGTGGAAGATGAATGGCACAGAGCTAAAGATGGAGCCAGACTCCCGCTACAGGCTGGTTGCAGGTGACCTGGTGATAAGCAACCCAGTGAAAGCCAAAGATGCTGGCTCCTACCAGTGTGTGGCATCCAACCCCAGGGGCACAGTGGTCAGCAGGGAAGCCTCTCTCCGCTTTGGGTGTAAGTTTGTCCCCACCAGGTAAAAGAAATGCAGCCAGAGTTATGCTGGGGGTGAACTGAACCTCCCTGCTCACATCAAGAGAAGCTTCCCTGTGCATGACACCAGCAGTATCACTTCCAGATATCCCCTGGGGCTTTGATGTCACTGTGGCAGGGGGCTTGGACTGCACGAGGTCCCTTCCAACCCAAAGCAGTGTGATCCGTGATCTGGGGAGGTTTAGGTTGGATATTAGGGCACGTTTCTTTGCTGCTCAGGGATTGGAACAGGCTGCCCAGGGAGGGGATGGAGTCACCATGCCTGGAGGTGTTGGAAGAAACCTGTGGGCATGGCACTTGGGGAGATGGTTTAGTGGCCATGGTGGTGTTGGGTTGCTGGTTGGACCTGATGATCTTCCCCAACTTTAATGACTCTATGCCCTTTGGACCTTTCCCTGCACAACCACCAAAAGCCAGGCTGTGGAGAGGGAGAGCAAATGCACTGCTCCCTGCAGCAGGGTGTTGTGGCCCATGGAGAAGTTTGACTCTGCCTGTTTAGTTCTGCAGGAATTCTCTGCTGAAGAGAGAGACCCTGTGAAGATCACGGAGGGCTGGGGAGTGATGTTCACCTGCAGCCCCCCTCCCCACTACCCAGGTGAGAGGTTGCAGCTCAGCATCAGCACTAGCAGGGAGCAGTAGCACTGCTGAGGGATTCCCAGACGGGTGAAGCATTCCTCAATTTTCCTTTGGGAATTTTGGGTTCAGTTTGGGGCTAATCCACACTCTGCAAAGGAACAGAACAGAGGCAGGGCTCAGCATGTGGAGAAGGAACCAACTTCAGCTTGGAGTGGCCTAGAAGGCAGCCTGCTGGGCTTAGCCTCAGCTCAGAGGGCAGAGGCAGCTCCTGCAGCAGTTCCTTCCTGCCTTCCCCACAGGTCTGTCCTACAGATGGCTCCTGAATGAGTTTCCCAACTTCATCCCAGCCGACGGGAGGCGTTTTGTGTCCCAGACCACAGGAAACCTTTACATTGCCAAGACAGAGGCTTCTGACCTGGGCAACTACTCCTGCTTTGCCACCAGCCACATTGACTTCATCACCAAGAGTGTTTTCAGCAAGTTCTCCAGGCTCAGCCTTGCTGCAGAGGGTCAGTGGCCATAAGAGAACATGAGAAGGAACTTGTTTGGTGTGAGGGTGCTGGAGCAGGCTGCTCAGAGAGGTTGTGGAGTCTCCTCTGGAAAGCTTCCAGCCCCACTTGGACATTGTGATCCTGGGCAAGCTGCTGTGGATGCTCTGCTTGAGCAGAGAGGGATTGGACTGGGTGATCACCAGAGGGACCTTCCACCATGCTGGGATTCTGTGACTGGGAAAAATGCAAAGTTAAGAATCCAGCACAAAGCTCTCAAGCTCCACAGGACACCAGCAGTGCACAAATCACCCTCCAGCATCTCAGGGGAGCTTAAGAGCTTACAAAAAAACATTAATTGGCTGGATCCTGGGGGAAGCAGCTCTGTCTCCAGGCTTCACTGCTTCTGCAGCTGTAATCCCCACCAGTGAGGCTTCCCTGTCTGAGAGAGAGAGACAAGGCACAAGGTGCACCCTGAGCAGGCTCACATAATGTATCAGAGAATGGGTTGGAAGGGACCTTAAAGATCATCCAGTGCCAAGCCCCCTGCCATGGGCAGGGACACCTCCCACTAGCCCAGGTTGCTCAAGGCCTCATCCAACCTGGCTTTCAACACTGCAAAGCTTGGAGCCTCCACAATGCCTCTGGGCAACCTCTTCCAGTACCTCACCACCTCCACAGGGAAGAATTTCATCCTAATGCCTGATCTCAATCCAGCTTCTTCCACTTTGAAGCCATCAGCCCTTGTCCTGTCACTCCAAGCCTATGTCAAAAGTCCCTCTCCAGCTCTCATGTAGCAGATCCCTGCTCTATGGTGTCCTCAGAGCCTTCTCTTCAGCAGGCTGAACAATCCCAACCCTCTCAGCTTGTCCTCACAGCAGAGCTCCTCCAGCCCTTGAATCATCTCTGTGGCCTCCCTTGGACCTGCTCTAACAGGTCCAACACTCCAGGTGGGGAGGGTCCACAATGACTCTCCTCTGCCTTTGGTGACCTTGCAGAGGTGCACCTAAAGATACCCCTTGGGCACATCAAAGAAAGTTCAGCAGTTAGGAAATTAAGGAGAAATAGTCCTGAGAAGGTGTAAAGAGATTGTGAGAGGCTTCAGCAAGGGCTGGTTAAGGAGAAAAGGAAACTTGGCCTCTGTTAGGATATTTAGGAAATTAAGGAGAAAGTCCTGAGAAGGTGTAAGGAGATTCTGGGAGACTTCAGCAAGGGCTGGTTTGAGAAAAGGAAACTTGGCCTCTGTTAGGATGTAGGAAATTAGGGAGAAAGTCCTGAGAAGGTGTAAGGAGATTGTGAGAGGCTTCAGCAAGAGCTGGTTAAGGAGAAAAGGAAACTTGCCCTCTGTAGCTTCCCGACCCAGCAAGGCTTTGGGAAGTGCTGTAACCCTGCAAGTCCCTCTGCCCTTTAAGACCTCTGGTGTGACATTCTGAGGTCATCCAGGCCTCCTGAGTGGTGCCTTCCTTTTAACAGATGCCAGGCAGTATGCACCCAGCATAAAAGCCAGGTTCCCTGCAGACACCTACGCTCTGGCTGGGCAGGTGGTGACCCTGGAGTGCTTTGCCTTTGGAAAGTGAGTGAAGCGTCCGCGGCCCTGGGGCTGGGGAGGGCATCCCAGAAGCTGCCACTTTTACAACCCCTCTCTGTGGCCCAGAGATGGAGTTGGAAGAGGAGGAGGGGGGGGAGCTGGCTAAGCCATCTGTCCTGCTGGCTCTGGCCCAGCTGGGATGGGACCTGGGTGGCTAAGTGGGGGCTGAGTTGCACTGCAGTGCAGCACCCAAGGGCTGGCCCTCACCAGGTGGTGACTTTTACAGCCCTGTTCCTCGGATCAAGTGGAGGAAGCTGGATGGCTCCCAAGCCTCCAAGTGGATCGGCAGTGAGCCCCTCCTGCAGATCCAGGATGTTGGCTTTGAGGATGAAGGCACCTACGAGTGTGAGGCTGAAAACATCAAAGGGAGGGACACCTACCAGGGCCGCATCATCATTCAAGGTAACACAGAGCAAAACACCTCAGGCAAAGGACTGAGCCTTTGGGAGGGAAACCACCTCTGATCCTGCCTCCTGACAGCCCTAATGAAACCCATAACAGACCTGCAGTGATACCTGTGCTTACAGTTGGGCTGTGGAGAGTAGAGGGGCACCTCCTAACTTGCTCTAAAATGATTCTAGCAGAATTCATGTGATGAGGGAAGGAAGCCCAGTGGGGGGAAAAAAATCAAACTTGGTTTTCAGCTAAGATCTTCTCCAAGCCTTGGGGTTGGAGGCTGCTCAGAGAGGTTGTGGAGTCTCCTCTGGAAAGCTTCCAACCCCACTTGGACATTGTGATCCTGGGGAAGCTGTTGTGGATGCTCTGCTTGAGCAGAGAGGGTTTGGACTGGGTGATAACCACAAGGGTTAATGTTTGGAGCTGTTAACCACAGAATCAGAATGAGTCAAGCTACAAAACTCAAACCTGGCTATCTCAGTCTGAATCCAGTCTTCTCTGAAGTTCAAGACTGACTCTTCAGAAGAGAAACCACAAATTGTTCCTCCTCAGGTCTGGAGGCTGCCATCATTTTGTGCAGCCCATGTGCACAGCTGCAGTCAGCCCCATGGAGGACTCAGCCTGGCAAGGGCTGCACAAAAGGCAAAGGCTGTTCCTGCAGTGGCACTGCCAGCAGAGCATCCTTCTGCCTGCCTGGCTCAACAAACCTCTTATCATCCTAGTTGATGGGAGGTTGAGCATGAGGCAGCAATGTGCTCTGGTGGCCAGCAGGGCCAATGCCATTCTGGGATGGATTAGAAGGGTTGTGGTTAGTAGGTGGAGAGAGGTTCTCCTGCCTCTCTGCTCTGCCCTGGGGAGGCTGCATCTGGAGTGCTGTGTCCAGTTCTGGACCCCTCAGTTCAAGAGGGACAGAGAACTGCTGGAGAGAGTCCAGCACAAAGCCACAAAGGTGCTGAAGGGAATGGAACAGCTCTGGTAGGAGGAGAGCCTGAGGGAGCTGGGACTGGGAGCTTGGAGCAGAGGAGCCTGAGAGGTGACCTCAGGAATGGTTCTAAAGATGTGCAGGTGAGTGCCAGGAGGCTGCAGCCAGGCTCTGCTGGGTGATGCCCAATGCCAGCACAAGGGGCAGTGGTGGAAGCTGAGGCAGAGGAAGCTTCATGGAAATATGAGGAGGATTTTTTTCCCTGTGAGGGTGACAGAGCCCTGGAACAGGCTGCCCAGGGGGGTTGTGGAGTCTCCCTCTCTGGAGATACCCAAACCCCACCTGGATGTGTTCCTGTGTGATCTGCTCTGGGTGCTCCTGCTCTGGCAGTGGGCTTGGGCTGGCTGAGCTTTGGAGGTCCCTTCCAGCCCCTGACATTCTGTGATCTGCTCTTGTGGTGCTCTGCCACCACTCTTTTCCCTCTGCAGCTCAGCCAGAGTGGCTGAAGGTGATCACAGACACAGAGGCTGACATCGGCTCCGACCTGCGCTGGAGCTGCGCCGCTGCCGGCAAACCCAGACCCACAGTGCGGTGGCTTCGGGACGGGCAGCCCCTGACCTCCCAGGTACCACCAGCAGTGCAGGGCTGACAGCCAGAGCAGCTCAGCCAGCACACACCACAACCTGCAGTGCTCAACCTGCTGCCTCCAGACTTAGACCCTCCTCCTGCCTCTCTGCAAGCGCATCTCAACCCCCTTCTTCCCCGCATCCCTACTCCATGCGTCCCCCGTGAGGCTGCAAAGCCATCATGCCACAGCCCTGGCCACCAGCAAGGTCCTTCTCCCACCACTGCCATCCCAGCCATTGCTTCATGCAACTACAGGGACTCACAGCCAGTTACCAAGGTGGATAAACAGCTCCTTGTACCTGTCTCTGTATGACCTGCAGGTTGCTGCTCAGGCACTCGGAAGTCTCAGCAAACAGAGCACAGTGATGAGGGCAGAGACTGGGAAAGAGGAAAAAAAAAATAAAGAGGTCCTGTGTTTTCTCCCATGGAAAACCAGGCTGGCTTCAAACTGGCACAAGAGTCTGTCATGAAATTCAACCCTGAGCACACGAGGCTGGAATTCCATCTCTGTTTCTCTCATCTAATTGGGTCCATCCTCTTGTTTGCACAGAACCGCATCGAAGTGAGCGGTGGAGAGCTGAGGTTTTCCAAGCTAGTCCTGGAGGACTCTGGCATGTATCAGTGTGTGGCTGAGAACAAGCATGGCACAGTGTATGCAAGTGCTGAATTAACAGTGCAAGGTAATTCCTCATTCCCCAGTGCTCTGGGTTTCGATGGGACACTGAAGAATTTCAGATCTCTTCCTAATATCCTGTGGCCGTGACCTCGAAGACAAAGAGCAGGCAACAAAACTGCTTTGCTCACCACTCAAATATTGTTGCTGGTTTAACAAGGCACTCTGCAAGCCCTCAAAGGGTTAAACCTTGTGCAAATCCCAAACATGGACATCTCTCTAGCTACAGAAGCTGTGCAGGACAGGGAGCACCACGAAGCTCCCCCTCCAGCACACAGCCCTCCTCTTTTATTTTTTTGGGAGGAAAGAGGTCAACGAGCTCAGCACCCATCCAGCTTGCTTTGCTGGATGCTGACTGCAACTGGATCGATGCCAAACTTGCTCCACATCAGCCCAAAATTTTATCTCCTCATGATCAGGAGATGCCAGAGAGAAACTGAAGGCCCTAAGCACCAACCGCTCAGCGTTAGCACACTGTGAGGGCACCGAGGTAACCCAAATTCTCTCCCTCCAGTTCCAGGAGGTTTTTTTAAGCGACCTGGATGCCTGCACTGGTGACTTGGAGCAGGATATTGAAGAGAACATTCCCCTCTCCATTTTCTTGTGTCTCCCAAAGACCTTGCACTCGTTAGGGTCATCCCCATCGCTCCGCACCCCACGCGCGCCAGGCGTCAGAGACCACCCCGCAGCAGACAAACCCCTCCTGCATCCTGCTCCCCAGACACTGCCATGCTTCTGTTACCATCACTACCTCGCTGCGTGGCAGTGCTCACAGAGCAGAGGTTTCTAATCACTCCTTAATCCTCCTTTTTTTTTTTTTTTCTTCTCTCTCTCCTCTCCCTGTAGCCCTAGCACCAGATTTTAGACTAAACCCAGTGAAGCGCCTGATACCTGCAGCCCGAAGTGGGAAGGTCATCATCCCATGCCAGCCAAGAGCAGCACCAAAAGCTACTGTGCTCTGGACCAAAGGGACTGAACTCCTCATCAACAGTAGCAGGTAGCAGCACAGAGTCAGCTTCTACCTAGAAAGCAGAGCTGACACCACCTGGTTTTCTCTTGCCAGAAGGCTGGACCTGCTGAGCCGAGGGTTTTGCTCCATCCCTGACCACAAGCACTTCGTGATCCTCCCTGGTTTCTCCTTTAGAAAGCTCCTCCACAGCATTTTTGCAGC
The DNA here is from genome assembly GCA_013399775.1 of Semnornis frantzii. Classification (NCBI taxonomy): domain Eukaryota; kingdom Metazoa; phylum Chordata; class Aves; order Piciformes; family Ramphastidae; genus Semnornis; species Semnornis frantzii. The sequence goes on along the minus strand of VWYK01044729.1, from coordinate 6,286 downwards.
CCTGTCTTTACCACCAGCTTCTCTACAATCAGCAGGTCTGCAGGCTGAAGAGAGATTTTTAACCTTCCCCTCGTATGGTTTCTTCTTCCTTTCCAGGGTGACTATTACCCCAGATGGCACCTTGATCCTCCAGAACATCAGCAAGGCTGATGAGGGGAAGTACACCTGCTTTGCTGAGAACTTCATGGGCAAAGCCAACAGCACTGGAATCCTCTCTGTTAGAGGTAGAGATGTTTGCCTTCATTTGGGGTCGAGAACCATAGAATCACAGAATTGTCAGGGTTGGAAGGGACCACAAGGAGCAGCCAGTTCCAACCCCCCTGCCATGCCCAGGGACACCTCACACTAGATCAGGCTGCCCACAGCCTCATCCAGCCTGGCCTGAAACACCTCCAGGGATGAGGCTTCCACCACCTCCCTGGGCAACCCCTGC
>VWYK01044723.1:5983-19049 GCA_013399775.1 Semnornis frantzii | reverse complement strand
TCACAGAATGCCAGAATCCCCAGAATCCCAGAATCATGCAATCACAGAGTGACAGCATGGTTTGAGTTGGAAGGGGCCTCCAAAAATCATCTCATCCAACCCCCTGTGCAGTCAGCAGGGGCGTCCTCAGCTGGATGAGGTTGCCCAGAGCCTTGTTGTGCCTTACCTTGAATATCTCCAGGGATGGGGCCTCAACTACCTCCCTGAGAAACCTGTTCCACCACCCTCATGGTGAAGAACTTGTGCCTAAAGTCTGAGTTTTTTTGGTGCCTCCTTATCTTCTGAGCAGTTTGTTTTATTGCTGTAGGTTACATTTTGAAGAGAGTTGCACGCTTGAGGAGGGGAAAAAAGTAATTTTTTTTTTTTTTAGACAAAGCAATTTTCCCTTTCTATTAATACAGTCATAATTCAGACTTTTAGATTATTGCTCCTGCACTTCACTGAAATGAAAATTAAACAAACTCCATCCCCAAACTAGAACCGGTTGCCACAAAAGTAAAAACCTGAGGAAAAGGAAAAGCTATTAAGAGATTTAAGCACACAAGCAAGGAGCCCTTTTAGAGGAGATTAAAATATGTGACAAGCATTTAGTATTTCAAGGTGCTGCTATCTACCCGTGGATTGATGTGCCTCAGAATGAGATGAGGCACATTAAAAGCTGGAATCATGCAGGCCTGTGTGAGACTGAATGTGAGCAATTACCAAATTGTTAAGCACTAAATCAAATGGAGGATTTTGTGGCAGCCCAGAAGCTTTTCTTTGTGTGATCCAACAGTGGGTCTTTGAACTGCTCCCTTGAAACAACACCACCTTGGAGATGACACTTATTGTGGAAGCTGGGAAGGCTGGAAGGAACAGTTCCAATGTTAATGTTGCCGTCTGGCACTTTGGATGGTGAGAAAGCATTACTAAGGAAAAAAACGCACAGGAAGTTGTTTGACTTCAGCATTTCTGGAAGCCTTAGAGCCACAAAAATGATGAAGGGAGTGGAACATCTTGTGAGGAGTTACTGAGGGAGCTGGGGCTCTTTAGCTTGGAGAGGAGGAGACTGAGAGGTGACCTCATTCATGGAAAGGGCTCCAGGAGGCTGGAGCCAGGCTCTGCTTGGTGGTGCCCAATGACAGCACAAGGGGCACAGGGTGGAAGTTGAGGCATAGGAAGTTCCAGGGTGACAGAACCCTGGAACAGGCTGCCCAGGGGAGCTGTGGAGTCTCCCTCTCTGCAGATTCTCAAGACCTGCCTGGATGTGTTGCTGTGTGATCTGCTCTAGGTGCTCCTGCTCTGGCAGGGGGAGTTGGACTGGCTGAGCTTTGGAGGTCCCTTCCAGCCCCTGACATTCTGTGATTAACCTATTACAACTCTTAACCATTAGCATCTGCAAGCTGGGAGTGCTGCTGTCAAAGCTTGCCTGATACCTGAGGATGTCCCTGCTGACTGCAGAGAAGATTGGACTAGATGACCTTTGGAGGTCCCTTCCAACCCAAACCATTCTATGATTCTGTGATTCTACCTCTCTCATGCTGGTGTAGTAGTGAAGACTCAAATGCAGACTCCATNAAAAAAAAAAAAAAAAAAAGAAGGCAGATCCTTAGAAGAAACAGCATTTTGTTCCTTCTTGCCAGTGGGTTGATTTGCTCTCACTGTGCTCAGCCAAAGTTCTAACACTGACCTAAGTAGAAGCAGGCTCAGTGGCTGTACAATCCTATAAACTCATTAAAAAAAGAACCAAATGTGCACGAGAATTGAAATGGTAAACCCAAGAATCTGCCTCAGCAAAACTGCTTGAAACTTCACTGTGAGTAGTCTAGGGAGAGACTTCTTACAAGGGCTCATAGGGACAGAAGGAGGGAGAATGGCTTTAAAATGGAAGAGGGAAGACTGAAATTGGAAATTAGGAAGAAATTCCTTACAATAAAGGTGGTGAGACACTGGAACAGGTTGCCCAGGGAGGCTGGGGATGCATCCTCCCTGGAGTTGTTCAAGGTCAAGTTGGACTGGGCATTAAACAACCTGGGCTAGTGGAAGGTGTCCCTGCCCTTGGCACTGGGGTTAGATGATCTTCAAGGTCCCTTCCAACCTAAACCATTCTCTGATTCCCTTACAAAATTAGAGTAAATGTTATTTAGCAGCTTTCACAGGATCAAAGGATCTCAGGGGTTGGAAGGGACCCAAAGACATCCCCTGAGTCCAGCCCAAGCTTTGGTGGTACAATCTTTAAAACAGCACAGCTGAGTTGGCTGTTACTGGGTTGGGATTCAAAATGAGAGGTGTTTTCTGTGCTCTCAGTCTGTGTTTCAGAAGTTATCATAGACCACAGAGTTAGAAGGAACCTTAGAGCTCATCTCCTATAGTTGAGAGGGACAGAATCACAGAATCATAGAATGGTAAGGTTGGAAGGGACCTCAAGGATCAGCCAGTTCCAACCCCCTGCCATAGGCAGAGACACCTCCCACTAGCACAGCTCACTCAAGGCCTCCTCCAGCCTGGCTTCGAACACCTCCAGGGAGGTTGTGGAGCACAGAATCACAAAATGTGATCACAGATTCTCTAATTCTATGATCCACAACCTCCCTGGGCAACCTGTGCCAGTGTCTCACCACCCTCACTGCAAACAACTTCCTCCTAACATCCACTTTCAATCTCCCCTCTGACACTTCAAACCCATTGCCCCTTGTCCTGGCATTCCCAGCCCTTGTCTATAGTCCCTCCCCAGCCTTCCTGTAGCCCTCTTCAGATATTGGAAGGCTACTCTAAGGTCTCCTGGAAGCGTTCTCTTCTGCAGGCTGCAGAGCCCCAACTCTCTCAGCCTGTCCTCACAGCAGAGCTGCTGCAGCCCTCTCAGCATCTTGCTGGCCTCCTCTGGACCTGCTCAAACACTTCAATGTCCTTCCTGTGCTGGGAGCTCCAGCACTGCACACAGTACTCCAGATGCCTCACAACTAGACTTGTTTGCTCAGGGCCTCACTGAACCCAGCCTTAACTGGAGGGTAGATGAAGTTTGCTTTCTATCTCTTTCCCCCATATCTATCTGTGCACCTTTCACTTAAGGCAGCATGGCCAAGTTCTTGCAGTCTTAGCATTTGTGTGCTCATCAATTTGAGGCTCTTCTCCATCCTTTATGACAGCTCTGTATGTTCTTTCACTTAGTAATTTGTACATGGAAGTCCACAGCTTAACCTAAACTCTTCAAGCTAATGAGCTGATAAAGGACAAGAAAATCCTTACTGATTTTCCGCTAGTTCAGGCTGGTTATTTCCACTCATTATTATTAGACAATTCTAGTGTTTATTTGCTTTGTGAGAATTAGATCTGGATGGCTGAATGATCTTTACTAAACACCAGGTTTATTCTGAATTTCAGGGATGTTTCAGTTGCATTAGCTACCAGCTTGATCAGATCTGTAAGTAGACTTGCATGACCTGAGCTTTCTGTGTGAAAAATCTCTGTTGGGTCTTCCACAGTAATTTTACTCAGATTTTTGGGTTTGCCAAGTCCTCTTACTTCTTCCTTCTGAAATCTACTCGAGGGTTACATGATTTCTTATGGTGTCAGTTGAACAAATACATGACATAGCTCACATGTACCCCCACTTACACACCCTGAGAGACAAAGACCCTTTGTAATTTCAGATCTTCAGCCTTTGTGGTCTTGATCTGGAGGCTGAGTCCTGTGACAGTGTCATTTATTGACTCAATCTCTTGTGAGCTAGGCTACATGCAACAGCTGTCACTATATATGAGAACCAAAGTGATGGAGGGAGCTAAAATGGCATCCACTTACTAAACCCATTGATTCTGATTTCACAAACAGCTCTTTTCTCTTTGGGTGAGCCAGATTAACCAACCTGTGCATCTCACTGGGCATTTGTCTGTTTTCTTGCTTCCAGGGACAGTTGTTTGGGGTTGGATGTAGCTGAGTAAGGTTGAATGTATATTATTTTTGTTTATTCTTCTTCTTTCAGCCTGGTTGATTCCCTGCAGAGCTGAAATAAAACCAGCACAGGCTCTCAGTGACATTTTAGAGTTCACTCCATATCCCATTAATGAGAATCATGCCCTAAAACTATGTTCATTTTGTGGCTAGAGTTAAAAATATCAGAGTGGGTCTCAGGACATTCATGTGGCTTTAATCTCAACATATTAATCATAGATGAGTAATCACAGTGTAGTTTAGAAGCAACAAACTCAGGGTTTGCACAGAGCCCAAGCAGAATCATCAGTTTTTGCTAGAAATCGTTTATTGAGCAAGCAGAGCTGAACATTTGAAGGATTTTGCTGCAGGGGCTTGAATTCCACCAATACATTGATCACAACCCATCAAATGGGCACACACAGTGCATGCCAGAGCAATAAAAAGGAAAGCAGAAATGAAACACAGCCATTTAAAGCTGCTTGCAGGAAATGTTGCTCACTTGTATCTCATCAGCACGTGGAATGTTTTCTTTTTATGGCTAAACCCAGATCACTGCTGAGTTTTCCTCTCTTTGGGAGTAGATTGTCCTCCCAAATACAAACATTCACTGATGAAAATGTCTCAGGGAAGATTTTGACATTAGCTTTAAAGGCTGTTTAGGAAACTCCTTGTGGAGCTGCTTGATATTTCATAGAGTCATAGAATGGTAAGGTTGGAAGGGACCTCAAGGATCATCCAGTTCCAACCCCCTGCCATAGGCAGGGACACCTCCCACTAGCACAGCTCACTCAAGGCCTCCTCCACCCTGGCCTTGAACCCCTCCAGGGAGGGAGCAGCCACAACCTCCCTGGGCAACCTGTGCCAGTGTCTCACCACCCTCACTGCAAACAACTTCCTCCTAACATCCACTTTCAATCTCCCCTCTGCCACTTCAAACCCATTGCCCCTTGTCCTGGCATTCCCAGACCTTGTCAATAGTCCCTCCCCAGCCTTCCTGTAGCCCCCTTCAGATCCTGGAAGGCTACTCTAAGGTCTCCTGGAAGCCTTCTCTTCTCCAGGCTCTTCTCCAGGCTGCAGGCTCTCTCAGCCTGTCCTCACAGCAGAGCTGCTGCAGCCCTCTCAGCATCTTGCTGGCCTCCTCTGCACTGGCTCCAACACTTCCATGTCCTTCCTGTGCTGGGGGCTCCAGAACTGCCCCCAGGACTGCAGCTGGGGTCTGAGGAGAGCAGAGCCAAGGGGCAGAATCCCCTCCCTTGCCCTGCTGCCCACACTGCTCTTGCTGCAGCCCAGCACACAGTTGCTGTCTGGGCTGCACTCACACTGCAGCCTCATCTTGAGCTTTTCCTCACCCCACACCCCCAGGGCCTGTTCCTCAGGGCTGCTCTCAGCCATTCCCCACCCAGCCTGCAGCTGTGCTTGGCATTGTGCCTACCCAGGTGCAGGACCTTACACTTGGCCTTGTTGAATGTCCTGAGGTTGGCCTGGGCACAGCTCTGCAGCCTGTCCAGGTGCCTCTGCATGGATCCCTGCCCTCTAGCAAGTGACTGTGCCACACAGCTTGGTGTTATCTGCAAGCTTGCTGAGGCTGCACTGATTCCTCTGTCCATGGCACTGACAAAGATGTCAAACAGCACTGGTGCCAGCACTGATCCCTGAGGGACACCACTTGGCACTGGTCTGCAGGTGGACATTGTGCCCTTGATCACCACTCTCTGTGTGCCACCATCCAGCCAATTCCTTACCCAGCAGTGCTCCACACATCCAGTCCATGTTTTTCCAGCTTGGTGACCAGGATGTTGTGGGACAGAGTCAAATGCCTTACTCAGGTCCAGGTAGATGCCATCAGTTGCCCTTCCCTTTTCCACTGTGGCTGTGACTTCATCATAAAAAGCCACTAAATTTGTCAGGCAGGATCTGCCCTTGGTGAAGTTAGTTTCCCTTAGTTGTGATCCGAATCATCATTGCTTTGTCAATTTCCACCGAACTTTGGGGAAGGGAAAGGGAAGCAAAAGCCCAGATTGGAATTCTGTCTTCATGCTTTGATCCGATGTGAAATCAGTAGAAAAGCACTTGCAGATACTATGTGTGAGAAATCTGGGGGAAAAACTCCTTTATGCAGTGACCTAATATCCTAACTTGAGAAATATCCCCCAACCATTCAAAGAATAAAGAGATAAAATTCCCACTGCCCTGCAGTTGGATCATCTACCTACTTGAAAATCCTCACTTTGAGAGTACCTTTAAAGTTACTGATGCTGCAATCTGAATTTTAAAAGCATATATAAAAGTAACAAGCACAAAATGGTTATCTTTGTGGATGCCCCTCCCTGGAAGAGTTCAAAGGCAGTTTTAGATGAGGCCTTCAGCAGCCTGGGCTAGTGGAAGGTGTCCCTGCCCATGGCAGGGGTTTGGAGCTAGGCACTTTTTGAGGTCTTTTCCAACCCAAACCATTCTATGAAAAGAAAAACATGGAAACAGTGAAAGTGAACAATATTGAACAGTGAAAGTGAAGACTGCCTGTCTTGAGGGACCATAATCTGTAATTGTATTGCCAACAGCATGGCCCTGTTGGACATCAAGACTCTAATGTGTTCAGTATGTGTTAATGTATAATGTGTTTCAGTATGTTCTGACCTAGGGAGTGCCTGCAATGAAACCAGAAGCCTTCAAACACAACACTGCAGTTCTGTTGAGGGTGCTACCTCCTTGGCTTTCTGTGAGCATTTTCCTGGTTCTGTACCATGGGATCATAGAATGGTTCAAGTTGGAAGGGACCTCAGAGGTCATCTACTCCAACCTCTGCACCATGGGCAGGGACAACTCTCAACTCGGTTCAGCTGCTCGAAGTCTTGTCCAGCCTGGCCTTGAATAAGCCCAGGGAGGAGACATCCACAACCTCCCTGGGAAGTCTGTTCCAGAGTCCCACAGCTTTGGACTCAAGAACTTCTTCCTAAGACCCAGTCTAACCCTGCTCTCCCTCAGCTTCAAACCATTTCCCTTTGTCCTGTCTATAGACACCCTTAGGAAATGTCCCTCTGCAGCCTTCCTGTAGGATCCCTTCAGGTATTGGAAGGCAGCTCCAAGGTCCTCCCAGAGTCTTCTTTTCTGTAGGCTGAACAACCTCAGCTCCCTCAGCCTATCCTTGGAGCAGAGTTGCTCCAGCCCTTGGTTCATCTTTGTGGCTCTCTTCTGGACCTGTATATGATCAATAGTATCTAATGAACAGCATCAATCTAGTATTGATTAATAGCTTTGATCAGTTATTCTGAAGTTGAGTAAAAGTTCATTGGTGGGCCTTGCCTCTTACTCTTGTTAAAAACACCATAATTTATGTGCTGGATAGAGTTTAAACTGGGAGAGGGAAGATTTAGACTGGATGTTAGGAGGAAGTTGTTTGCAGTGAGGGTGGTGAGGCACTGGCACAGGTTGCCCAGGGAGGTTGTGGCTGCTCCCTGTCTGGAGGTGTTCAAGGCCAGGCTGGAGGAGGCCTTGAGTGAGCTGTGCTAGTGGGAGGTGTCCCTGCCTATGGCAGGGGGTTGGAACTGGATGATCTTTGAGGTCCCTTCCAACCTTACCATTCTGTGATTCTAAAGCACAGTCAGTGCTGAGCAGTCCAGGCAGGGCTGACTACAACTGCCTGAGCAAAAGCAGCTCATCAGGACCTGCCAGTCAGAGCAGTGCATTGTGGAGGATTACTGGAGGAGGGTTACTGTGCTTCAGCAGTGTGAGCAGCCCAGGAGGGAAAGCTGTGAGCAGAGAAACCGGCTCTGAGGGTTAATTCCTTCAGCACTCAGGGAAACAGGTGAAAAGGGAAAGAGGTGAAAAGGGAAAAAGGTGAAGAGGGAAAAAGGTGTTCTCAAAGTGAGCTGCATCAAAGAGCTGCCTCCATCAGCAGCTTTCTCTCTGGATCAGGCAAAAAAACTTGAAAGCTCCTAAATCTTGGCTTAGGCAAAGCTAAGAGTGATTTTCATTTGGAATATTATCCTTTCACATTTATCACTGTGGATCTTCTCCCAGCTGTGGCTTATGGCTCAGCAGCAGTTGGAAATCTGGGAGAGCAATGCCTGCTTCCCCAGGTGCTGCTGATCTGCTCTGCTCTGCTTGCTCTGGGCTTGGGTTAGCTCTGACTGTTTGCAGAACCAAGACTTTCTGTGCTCTTGAGGCATTCTGGAGGAGTTGCTTGCATGATCTCCACCCCTGGAGCACAGAAGGGGTGCAGCTGAAGCAGCACTTTTGCTTGCTTCTGCACAAGGCAAGGAGAGCAGGACATGAGCAGGGTTGGGCTCTCATCACCAATGCAAACCATTGAGCTGATGCTGGCTGAGGAGCACAGGACTGGCCTGCTAATCTGTTTAGGCAGGGAAAGAAAGCACTCAGAGTTTCTTTGGAGTTATTCACTCTTCTGGCCATGCACACACATTCTACACAACCAGGAGCACCAAAGCCACCTTCCTTGTAGCCTCCCTACCAAGACAGACTCTGTCACAAAGCACAGTAACATATTTTAGAGGGAAGCAAGCTGCTACTTCTGAAAACAAACATGTTTTCCAAGTAACTGATTTCATTTTTACTCAGGCTATTTACTGAAATTTCCAGTGCTGAGGACAAGGTTATCAGTTAGTTGGAATCAATACAGACTTGTTTGTGGTAAAGGATCCAGATCTTTGTATCTTGTGGGGAGACTTGTTGGGGCAAGCTCTTGCTTACAGAGTTTGTTCTGGTAATGAGGAGAGATGAGTGCTCATCTCTCAGCATCTAAAACTCTACTGAGAAATCATGGTGGGGACTGGAAAGGACCTCTGCAAGTCATCTAGTCCTGTCTGCCTGCTGAAGCAGGGGCACCCACACCAGGTTTCCCAGGATCACAATGTCCAGGTGGGTTTGGAGTCTCTCCAGAGAAGGAGACTCCACAACCTCTCTGGGCAGCCTGTTGCAGGGCTCCAGTGCACTCACACCAAAGAAGTTTGGCTTCATTTTCAGCTGGAACCTCCTAGGTTCTAGCTTGTGCCCATTTGCCCATGTCCTGTCACTGGTCACCACTGACCAGAGCCTGGCCCCATTTTCTTGCCCCCTACCCTTTAGATCTTGCTGAGCATTGAGAAGATCTCCTCTCAGACTGCTTTTCTCCAGGGTTAACAGCCCCAGGGCTCTCAACCTTTCCTCCTCACAGAGATGTTGCATTCCCTTCAGCATCCTCATGGCTGCTGCTGGACTCTTTCCAGTAGATTCCTGTCTCTCTGGAACTGAGGAGCCCAGAACTGAACACAATACATTCCACCACTGTTCTCTTCTGGCTTTATGCATCCAGCAGCTGCAGGAGCATCCAAACAGAATGATGATGTGGTGCAGACCACCAGTCTTGGAGTATGCTCAGCAGCTGTTCACAGGGGTGGCCTCCAGTCTGCAGTCCACATGTGAGGACATGGAAGATCATCTTCATGCTCTATGAGTATCTATCCTCAAAACCTTCGAGAGGGGAGGGGGTGTTCAGGAGGAATGTCTGCAGATAGTTGTCTTCTCATTTTTGTCTGAAAGGGATTCAAACCCAAATCCTCCTGATTATAGAAAAGCTGTAGGGACAGAAAGAATCCCTCTGGAATGTGAAAGCAAAATGTAGGGAGCTGCAGAACACAGAAAAGCTGTATTGTAGGAAAGGCTCCAGAATATAAACTTAAAACCTATACAAAATTTTTTTATTTATAGCTTTTGATTTTAGTCATCAAACTCTTAAAGTCCAGAGACAACAAGACAGATGAGATTGCTCTGGGAAAGCACTTCTAACATCCAGCTCTTTATATATAGCAGATGGCTGCAGAAATGTACACACAACTTCACTTAGAAGTTATTTCTGTTTGTTGCCCATTCCTAAAGATATCAGCAAGTCAGAATCAGAATTCATCAGGCTGGAAGAGACCTTTGAGATCATCCAGTCCAACCTATCACCTAACACCTTCTCATTAACTAACCCATGGCACTAAGTGCTCCATCCAGCCTCCTTTCAAACACCTCCAGGGATGGGCACTCCACCACCTCCCTGGGCAGCCCATTCCAATGCCAATCACTCTTGCTGTGAAAAACTTCCTCCTGACATCCAGCCTGAACCTGCCCTGGCACAGCTTGAGGCTGTGTCCTCTTGTTCTGTCCCTGGGTGCCTGGCAGCAGAGCCCAACCCCAGCTGGCTACAACCTCCCTTCAGGGAGCTGCAGAGAGCAATGAGCTCTGCCCTGAGCCTCCTCTTGTGCAGGCTGCACACCCCCAGCTCCCTCAGCCTCTCCTCACAGGGCTGTGCTCCAGGCCCCTCCCCAGCCTTGCTGCCCTTCTCTGGACACCTTCCAGCACCTCAACGTCTTTCTTAAACTGAGGGGCCCAGAACTGAACACAGCACTCAAGATGTGGCCTAAGCAGTCAGTCTGCTGAAGAAGAGTTTGCAGTTGTTAAACCCAAGCAGAGTAAAACTGGAATGAGAGCACCTGAAGTTATTGTAGATCTGTCTTAAGTGCTTGTCCTGGGTTTGCCGGGACACAACCACAGCCCAGACACCAGCTGCAGGTCATTAGCAATTTGGAGTTAACAAGGACAGCTGACCTGAGTGGGCTACAGGTGCATCCCATCACTCTTAATATAAAAGGAGAAGTTAGAAGTCAGAGAAGCTTTTTAGGAGAGTCTCTTGTTTGGACTTTTTCTGATCCTGCCTTTCCTGTTTTTGTACTTCTCTAGGTCTGTTTTCTTCTTTATTAAAATCATTGTGCCTTCACTGAGCTGAATGTAACTTGATAAACTTTTTTTTTTTTTTGCTTTCATGGCAGTTTTGTTGTTTCATTGAACCTGTTTCTTTTGTCTTTTTCATCCCATAGGTCTCCTTTTCCCTATGGCCCTTCTCTGCTGCTGTGGGATGGTTGGATGATAGACCAGCTGCTGCAGTTCAGTCTCATGGACAAGGTAAAACACAGGCAATTATATTTTGCTGTTAGATGTGCTTTTTGTCTTCTTTAGAATTGAATTAAAGAAGACCAGAATTAAAAATGGAGTGGGAACACAGGTTTGTGCTAGTTAGGTCATCCAAGCCTGTTAGGTGGCTGGAAGTGGAAATTCAGTATTATGTTTCTCTAAATGTTCACCACTAGTTGATAACAGATCCCATTTCTGTTGTCCTGAGCAGGAATCTTTCACTGTTGCACTTTGGCTACTGCTGTTGCTGTGTCTAAATGCTCTTTGTCTCAGTTTGTGGCTACTGGCCTTGCTTGTGGTGATCAAAGACCATGTCTAATCTCACCTGCAATGAAAGTTCTCTACAGCTACCTGAAAGGAGGTTGTAGTGAGGCCAGTCTAGATCTCTTCTCCCAAGTAGCTTATGAAAGGAGAAGAGGGAATGACCTCAAGCTGTGCCAAGAGAAGATTAAATTCCATGCTGAAATGAATTTCTTTAGTGAAAGAGTACTTAGGGACTGGAATAGGCTGCCTAGGGAGGTGGTGGCTCACCATCCCTAGAGGGGAGTGCATGTAGCACTTTGGGACATGGTCCAGAGGTCATGCATGTGTTGGGTAGGAGTTTGGACTTGATGTTCTTGGAGACCTTAGTGATTCTATGCATATAGCTCCACGTGTCTGTAGGTGTTTGCTGTAGCACTGGATGTCCACAGGATTGGAATTTCAAGGCAGTTCTGCTTTTGGTTTGTTGTGGGGTGGTGTTTTTTTGTTTGGTTTGTGGGGTTTTTGTTGCCTTTTTAGTTGTTGGTGGTTGTTTTGGGTTTTTTGTGTTCTATTTGGGTTTTTTGGTGTTGGGCTTTTTTTGTGTGTGTTTTTCTGGTGGGTAAAAAATCCTTCACAGCAAAGGTATGTTTAGAACAGCTAGAGCCAAGGACAATGTCTTTTCAAGCACCTGGGGCAGAAATAACAACTCCTCATCTGAAGTAAATATCTGCTCAATTCTAAGCACTTCACAAGCCATTAGGTACATTTTGCCTCCTCCCTGGGGGTGTTCAAGGCCAAGTTGGATGAGGCCTTAAGCAGATGAGTCTAGTTGAGAGGTGTCCCTGCCCAGAGAGTTTGGAGTAGCTGATCTCCAAGGGTCCTTCCAGCCCAAGCCACCCTAGGAATATCTTTGCATTCAGAGTTAAGCATATGATTTCAGTTAAGCATACAACCTTGAATGAAGCCCTCAGAATATAAAACACATAATGAAAATGAAGTCTGCGTTGCATCTTCACCCCTCCAAGTTTCTCTGTGCCACTGAGGTGAAAGAAAATCCTGGAGATAAATGTTCAAGGAGCAAGCTGACAACTGTAATGAAGTTATGGGCTGTGACTGGAGAATAATGGCACTGCTTGAAATGGCTGTGTGAAAAAAGAGGCAGAATGTGTCGAGTAGTTGACAGAAAGCACATAAAGGAGAGTGGGACCAGTAATTTTTTTTACATGTACAGTTTATTTTATAGTACATTATACTAAATATTTAAATGAAATACAAAAATTAGATAATTACAGGGGAAAGAAAAAAAGATCTGATGCTTGAATACTTGTATGTCTTCTAAAATGATGATTCTCTTCTGTCAGAGATGATCATTTATGTGCTTGGATTGTCCCCACAGAGCAAAAGGAGACAATGGAAATGTTTTATTTATAAAGGTTGTTCATTATAATGATCATGGAAAGCAAACATGCACACAGTAAGAGGTCCTGAATGGTCTGCTTTGGGGAGCAGGGAGGGTAAGTGGCAGAATGTAGCTCAGAGTTTCAAAGAGCAGCTCTTGGAACTTTTCAGCCTCTCTTAGCTGGAGCAGGAAACCAAGATGAGTGGTTGGCAGACCCAAGGGATAGAATGTATAGGATGTATATATACAACTCCAGGCTGGGTGGGGAATGGCTGAGAGAGCCCTGAGGAACAGACCCTGGGGGTGTGGGGTGATGGAAAGCTCAAGATGAGGCTGCAGTGTGAGTGCAGCCCAGACAGCAACTGTGTGCTGGGCTGCAGCAAGAGCAGTGTGGGCAGCAGGGCAAGGGAGGGGATTCTGCCCCTTTGCTCTGCTCTCCTCAGACCCCACCTGCAGTCCTGTGTGCAGTTCTGGAGCCCCCAGCAGAGGAAGGACATGGAAATGTTGGAACCAGTGCAGAGGGGGCCACGAAGATGCGGAGAGGGGTGCAGCAGCTCTGCTGGG
>VWYK01044721.1:17625-33497 GCA_013399775.1 Semnornis frantzii | reverse complement strand
GTAAACCTATTTTTCCTTATTTTTTGTTTTATGTGGGCAACTATGCTGGTTCAGACCACAGACCCATCTACTACACCATACTGTGAGGAAGAAATTCAAGAAAATATATGGATGGAACAATTATTTTCCCAAAGACAAGTATGACATAGCATAAACAGAGTAGTTGTTGCTGCCAATAGCGCAGGGTGGTGTACTCAGGTGTGTATGTATATATATATATGTCTGTGTGTGTGTGTGTATAAACCATATATATAATACTCAGGTAAGTGGGATAATATGGTTGATTAAACTGATTGATTGGTCGATCTCATCTAAGTCAAGGAACATACATATACTTCTAACATACGATGATTTTCATGGAGAATGCAAATATCCTGTGTGACTCTCACAATAAACTTTTTTCAACCTACACTACAAAATACTTCTACCTGAAAACCCTGAGTGAACATAAAAATGATGACAAAGTATCAGATGCTGTGACTTGAGCGTGAACAAACTGTGACCTCAATAGCAGATAGCATTTGAAGATGATACAGGGAAGGTTCAAACGGCAACTGTGTGATTTTTAGGGATGAGTAAAGTTGATTATCCACAGAAAGAAACTCCCATCTGAAGAAGAGGATTTGCCATGTCTGAATGGCTCAAGATTAGCCACGGACCTCTTTCAATGGGTTATTTGTTAGCTAAATGCTATATTTGAGTCAAAGGCAAATTTTTGGGCTCAATCCAGAAGTAACTGGGTGAAAATTAATGGCATGTAATATTTGGAAGGTCAAAACAGATGATCTAGTAGTCCCTTTAGCCTTCAGCTCTGTGAGTCCATGAATGTACAATGGACACATGGTTCATTACAAAGAGTGGCACAGAGCCTCAGCTGATATAAATAGGCATTTGCACCGATTTACGCTTGATAAGCATCTGGTCAGGGTTGCTCAGCTGCACACTCTGGCATGTGATGTAGTCAAGTTTAAAACTAACAAATTACTGTAGCACATCAGAGCCCGTGGACCAGATGGTGAGGGGGGATTGCAAGAACTTCACCCATACACATGGTCCTGACAGGAAAAGTCTCAGTCTCATCCACAAGCTGTTTCATTTGCAAACTGCAGTAAACAGACGCTTGGGGAGGTATGTTGCAAACTCTGGTGTCTAAGGTGGGCTCCCCTGGGTTGTGTGAGCTTCTAGAACGAGTGCTGCTTTGCCCACAGTTTGTCCCAAAGCTGTCTCCTCAGCAGGATGCCTGTGCCATTCCCCAGTCCAGTGCCATCTCTGAGCATGGTCCTTTATGCTGAATTTACTAGCTTTTGTTTGTTTATTCGTTTGTTGGGCGTTTGCTTGGTTGGTTTGGTTTATTTGTTTGTTCTAGAGTTTATAAAATGGAGAGCAATTGAGTTTCTTACATGTTGCCATCGCATTGGGATAGTGACAGTGAACATTTCCTTTCCTATTGTCTGAAAGCTAATCTCAAAGGGAAAATTCGAGTTACTCTCAATTTCTGCCTGTTTCCACTTGTTTCCCCATGTATCATGCTACCAGTGTTTTCCTGTTTCTGAAATACTTCTTAAGTGTGTGTAGGTTATCATGCTCAGAGTAGTTGCTGTTTAACCAATCTCTCCAGACTTTATCCTTTTAATCTTTCTTTCTAAATTGATTCCTCCACTCCCTTGATCATTTCAGTTGCTCTCCTTTGAACAGTTCCTGTTTGTCAATAACTCTTCCTAATGACTCATGTGGAACAGGGAAGATGTGAAACTTCAAGGCATAAAAAATACAGGAACAGCACAGGTTCTGAGTCCTGGATCCCAGGGATTCGTGATGATAATGGAAGAGAAGTCTCTAAGGAAATTGTGAGCCCAAGGTGTCTGTTGTCCTGACTGCTTCACACAGAACCGATGGGATAACCGGTGCAAGAAAGCCTGGCAGTGTGGTGATAGATGTGCTTAAACACCCAAAGCCTGGAGGCCACGTTCCAGCCTCATTAGGAGTTGTGCAAGAGATCTCTGCAGGTACAACTAGCTAGTCTGGCCTCGGGGCTGGCAAGAAGAAACACTAGTTGTGTCTCTAAAGCAAATTTACACATGCATAGGAGGGCACTGACGTGATATGAGGTCATTTACTACGGCCATAACGTACTTCCATATGGTGCATATACATTCTCCCTACAGGTGGGAAGTAATGCTGAGAAGTAACACCCGGGATAAAGGGAAAGATATAGTCATATAGTAGGGTATTTTCTAAAATATGGAAATCCAGCCCAAATTACAGTAATATAAAAGATTGTATGCAGCAGGGGAGGTATAAAATGGAGATTAAGAAGAGTATAAGGAGCTTTGCTGAACAAATCATACCGCAGCAAATTCATGCCCAAACTCTGTGGGCACCTGACTTCCCCCTGGGAGCAAAATGGTGCAGTTCTACTGAGTTAGAAGACAAGAGCTGGTTACAAAGGTGAGCTCAGGGTCTGCAGCCACGTCTCCCACAGCAGAAGAGTTGCCCCTTGCAGAGGCAGTTGCCCAACAACTCACAGGGCATAAGCCTAGTAAGCCATCATCTTTCTCACCCCAGGGAGGCATTTGAGGTACATAAAATGCACTCTCAGGCACTCAAGAAAAGCACCCTCCTCAGACTGACAGCACTGCACCTCCATAGACATAGGCACATGAGGAGATTCCTCATCGTGAATGTCCTCCATCTCCTCTACCGCTCCAGCTTCCATTTAGGTTGATGGTTTCTACCTATGAAGGAGACCGAAACAATGTATCAGGGCTTGTGGGTCCATGCTTAAAGGACCATGTTTTTGTGTTGTGGAAGAAACTTGTTAAAGATAACTTGCATAGAAAGAAAATGAGCAAGGATAAGAGCCAGGAGTCAATGCCCATGACAGGACTACATTGCCTTGAACCGGATGATGTGCAGCACTATTTTCACCACGGCAACATACAGTCCAGAGCAGCTCAGACATGACAATCCTGTGGAAGAGCA
The DNA here is from genome assembly GCA_013399775.1 of Semnornis frantzii. Classification (NCBI taxonomy): domain Eukaryota; kingdom Metazoa; phylum Chordata; class Aves; order Piciformes; family Ramphastidae; genus Semnornis; species Semnornis frantzii. The sequence goes on along the minus strand of VWYK01044721.1, from coordinate 30,515 downwards.
GTCTCCTGAGATGGTGGACACACCGTCTGAGAAGTGCCAGGTGAGCAGCAAAGTAGTCCTGGTTTGGCGAGATGTAGATAGACTCAGAGTGCTCAGCTACTTCGACAAGCCCTCTTCTTTCCTAGACCTGATCCAAGGATTGCTGTTACTTGTAGTGTCTTCCAGGCTTTAGTTCAGTCCCTGCACAATAGTGGAGGGCTGTACATGTCATTCATTTCATTAGCCAACCTCTGGGCCTGACATTAGAAAGTAGTATGCTGAGCAGCTGCTGGGCATGTGTGCAGCAGCTGTGAGGGTCAGCGGAGTGACTTTTGTTTCTATAACACTGAATGGATACTTCACAGGTCTGATTTGTCTCTCTTGTGGCAGCCACAGCTTGGCCACATGTGTTTCTAGCTTGGCGCCAAGTGAAGTGCTTGCACTTTGGAACTGAAAACATCTCATTACAGCAGGAAAGTTTCCTCTGTGTATGGTGAAGCAAAATATTCCTGCCTCTGACATGCAAAAGGTATTTTGGGGTTATCAGCTGTTTCTCTCACTTCAGTGCAAATCAGTTTTCCTTCTGCGTGTGAGTCGTTTCGCATGGCTAGCAGTAAGAGTTCTGTCCATCAGCTCTCTCAAATAAGGTGGTTGAAAGTTGCTGCCTTGTAAAGACAGGCAAGTGGATGATAGTCATTAATGTCTTCTTTAGGACCATTTGGCTCACCCGGATGCTGAAGCAGGAAGGCTGAGATGCCAAGTACAGAAACTGTTTTGATGCCTGAAAAGGTAGAAGAGATAAAAACAGTTTGCCAAACCCAAAAACTTGCTTCAGTGGCAACAGACATATGAAAAACCACAAATTTCTCTCCTCTGGACTTTCACACCTGGGGAGATGAAGAAAATAGTGAGAAGAGAGAGTAGCTTTTGGATGTCTTGAGAAAGTCCCAGGATGAGAAGGGTCAGAGGTAGGAGAAGATGGTAAGGCAGATAAAGATGTGAACTCCTAAGTGGGTAAGTGTCTGCAAGTAACCAAAGAATGGCAGTACTTCGTAGCTGAGCTATAACAAAGCAGGCAGTGGCTCATATAAGAGCTTTTTGTACCAACGCCTGTGGGACTAAGGGGCTGGAAGCAGGGCGATTATTGTAACCGTGTTCTACAAAGAAGCTAAAGATGATCCAATTATAAAATGGAGCACCTTATGTTGGAACAAGCAGCAAACACTGAAAAAAAATCATTAAAGATAGGGTTAGAAAGCTTCTAGAGGAGTCTAACATGATAAAGATAAACCTGTCTGCTGGTTTCTGCTAGTGTGACTTGTGCCTCTCTAGCCTATTAGGATTCTGGGGAAGAGTTAATGAAATACTGGACTGAGGAGAAGGGGTGCGTGGGGGGGATATAATTTATTTAAACTTTTCAAAAACCTTTTGATAAAGTCTTTCACAAGAGGCTATTAAAGAAATTTGTTACCTGGAGGGTGGGAGGCAAAGTCTTGACATGGATTAAAACCTAGATAAGAGGTAGAAAACAAAGGAAAGGAATAAGCGTCCAATTCTCTGCATGAAAGGAGGTTAATAGCAAGATGCTCCAGGGATCAGCATTAGGACCAGGGACGTTCAATATGTTTATTAACGATCTAAGAGAAAGAGGAGAACAACAGAGACACAAAATTTTGCTGACGGCACAGTTTACTTCTTGCAGGCAATTTATTGGCTGCGTTTGACTCTTTTCTTGTGTTCATGGCTTGTCTATGAACAGATCACCAGTTTTACTAATAGGCCTATAAATATAATTGGAAATACTGCTCAGTCTGGTGAACAGTGCTAAGACTGATCGCAGAAGGAGACCTACAGGCACAGGAACATCATCCTGGTATGAATGCAAAGTCACAAAGAAAGATACTTTCTGCATTCAGCTCTCCAACAGTTCTGTACGTGCTGCTTCCTGTAACCCTGATGCTGCCTTTATGTCTGCTAGTGCACAAGAAAGACTGAGGTATAAACAGTGTTAGGATATGCACCCATACCAGCATCATAGTCTTTCATCCCTACACTTCTGTATGTCTTGAATCTGCTACGGGCTCCTGTGAGGACATGGGTCCTTGGTCAGCACCTCTCAATCATAACTCATGTGTGAATCACTTGGGGGAAGCAAGTGCTCATGTACACACCTTTACCTGCACTACTTCCGCATGCAAAGTCCTGATTTGACAGATCTTTCTCCATGTAACCAAGCTTTTTAATCTAATATGTAGAAATTAAGCATATCCTTCATTCACCACCACACCACTATACTGCTGCTACAGAGGTTCTCCTGTGGCTGCATTCTGAAACTTGCCCCATCCAGGTCCAGTTTCTGCACTGCCTCCAATGTGCTGTCCTCCTTATGGTTCCTATTCACAATTCATCACACTGACTGAAACACTCAGCTTCTAGCAAGGTAGTTATTGCAGGCAAGTTAAAAGTCCTCCTTCACAGTCACTGCTGCCACATAAGTTTGTTCAGCTTGCTGTATTAAAGTCATTAGTGCCAGGCAGCCCTGGAGAAATGCTTTATGTCGTCATTTTCCTCTCCAGTACGCCAACCATTTCTTTTATACAGTTGAGATTGCAACCTCAGAGTACCTCAGCACATGCTCGAGGCTGCATTTACATCCTTCGCCAAAGAAGAAACATCTCAGATACGATTTGAAGAAACTACATATTCAAGTATTTTCTTAAATAGAGGCTTCATTGAGTTGGTCTCCATTCGATCATCAACCCACTTACAGTCCAGGACTGCCAATAGAAATTTTTTTCTTTGCTTTTTTCTTTTCCCCTCTGGTTACCCAATTCCAGTTTGTGTTGGTATCCTGCAAAGAGGATATAAACTTTCTTGACTGACCAGACCAAATGACAGAAATTCCTCTTGTGCTGCTAGCTTGTCCCAGTACTGTGTCAACATGACAGGTGACAAAGAGTCAGATCAGGATTATGGTTGCGACTGCAATGGAGGAGGAATGCCAGTTGGTCTAGACTATTCCTTGGCACACAAAGTGTTACTGCCAAGAAAGAAATTCCCAGATGATATCTGATTCAGCAGATCCTCTCTTTCTGTGTTGATTACTCAGAGGTTTATATACATCCTTTCTTCCACCTTCTGCAGGAAAGAATAGCAGAAGGGGGATACTCTGAGTGTGCCTTCAAGGACCAGTAACAGCAGAGATGATGCCTCATGCTAATAAAGTCTGGTATCTGAAGGCAGGGATTCCTCCTGTGATCTACTGGCATTGTCACTTGAAACTTCTCACCAGCTGGTGAGTAGGAAAAAGAGTGTTCTTGTGTCAATGGAAAATAAGTGGCTGCAGCGTGCAGTCAAGTTGCTGGAGATTTCATAATACTGCTTTCAGTCTTTTATATATATATGTAACCACGTATGAACAGAATGGCCTCCATCTCAAAGCTACTCCATTCTGTCAGAAGGAAGTTGGAGCAGCCAGGCACTTGCTTGACTAATGACACAAAGGGAAGGTGCTAAGAAGGCAAATGCAATCTGAACCGAAGCTCAGCATGCTGCAAACAAATTGAGCTGCTGCACTAAAGTTGAGAAGATATTTTCCTATTACTTATACAGCAGTCCTAGACATCAGGGGAACAAAAAAGCTGGAAATGAAAATTCCCACTTACGAGAAGAAATTTGATATTTTTGTCATTGCCAAAACCTGCACAGATTAGTCACATTACTTGGAATTTTCAACAGAGTAATTGCAAACATTTAAGGAAAACCACATCACCCTATAAAGACATAGGGGTGATGTTGTGCATTATAGATGCCACGGTGGTTTTTCAGTTACTCAATTCCTCAAAGCAGAGATTGACCCATATATTTGCTACTGAAACCTTTCAGAGGTGGACTGTTGGGGTCTTTCAAACACCACCAAACTAACAACTTAGAAATGATTCTACTCATCCCTGTAGCATATGGAAATACAAAATACAGTTATTATGGAAGGATTCCAATTTGAAAAGATGCTGGAGGGCTTATGCCATCAATAGGAAACATCACCCATGCTTCTGGAGTGTAGAGATGATTGTTTTCTACTGTGAAAACATTATGTTCAGGTTGACGTAAAATTCAACTATTGTTCTTATTAGGAAGGTCAAAGAAGAATGAAATGCTGATCTGAAGACTGTTGGCTGCCTCTGGAGGATAGGTCTCAAGTCAATGAGGGGTGCAGGTTGAGATAGACAGATGTGTAAATCAACATAAAGCAAAAAAATAAATAAAATTCAAGCTTACTGAATGTATTCAAGAACACATTGCACTAATACACACAGGCTTGATAGGAAGCAGCCTGGGAGCCATAAATAAAGAATGAGAAACATTGAGGACAATTATAAATAACTTAGAAGAATGATAAGCTTCTGGACTGCAAATTGGCATGAGAAACTATTCAATGATCCATGCTTAACAGCATGATTACTGCATGACTGTTAATAGCAATGTGGAGAAATATCATGGGGGAAAAGCAGCAGTATGCACCTGCATAAGCTGTTGGACAATATTAACAGTACAAACAGGTAACAAAATGGTGGGGAAATAGATTGCTTTTGCAATTCCAAGTATCACTACACCTGCATGTGCCTACATACACCCTCAAAAGGGCTCAGGGCTGCCTATCGAACACATCACCTGGCTGAGAAAGTTAATAAAAATCTTATACTCACTATATACTCATTTAAACCTATTGCGGCAGGATCTGTCAACCCCTGGAAGCAGCTACAGGGATCAGTGATCATAACTTGATTACAGCGAATATGAGCACAGGGGTATGGTGCCAAGGAATAATATATATATACACACACATATGTATATATTTGGCCATCTGAAAAGGCTAACTTCTCAAATGTCAAAAGTAAAAATTATTATTATGTATTTGTAGAAATACTCATTTATATATGAGTGAGAACTGAGAGTTACCTCGGCAAATTTTATCAGGGGCTTTAGAGGCCATTTTGGTACAGTCACATAGGAAATCGACTGGGAGAAAAGACTCATTAAGACTAGGCAATAAGAGATAGGGTTAAATTCAAAATGTTTATGTGACCTGTTGGGAGATAAAAGGGGGAAATGGAAACAACTAGTATTACCCAAAAGATTGAAGTAATACGGGAACCTAGAGGTCACTCTATATTTACAATCACAGAATCATTTGCGTTGGGAAAGACCTTTAAGGTCATTGAGTTCAACTATGACCTAACTCTGCCAAGTCTGATCCTAAATCATGTCTCTCAGTGCCACATCTCTGCATCTTTTAAACACTTCCAAGGATGGGGATTCAACTACCTCCCTGGGGAGCATATTTCAGTGTTTTCAGTAAGCTTCTTCTAATGTCTGACCTAAACCTCTTCTGGTGCAACTTGATGCCATTTTCTCTTGTCTTGTCACCTCTGGCAATGGGCTTGGACAACAAGTCTTATAAGGAGCAGCTGAGGGAACTGGGATTGCTTAGAGAAGAGGAAACTGAGGGGAGATTTAATTGCTCTCTACAATTACCTGAAAGGAGGTTGTAGTGAGGTGGGAGTTGGTCTCTTCTCTCTAGTATCAAGTGATACAATGAGAGGAAATGGCCTGAAATTCTGCCAAGGGATGTTTAGACTGAATATTAGGAAAATTTTCTTTATGGAAGGAGTGGTATGGCACTGGAATAGGTTGCCCAGGAAGTTGCCATCCCTGTAAGTGTTCAAAAAACATGTAGACATGACACTTTGGGATGTGGTTTAACAGCCATGGTGTTGTTAATTTGATGGTTAGGCTTGATGATCTTTGAGGTATTTTCCAGTCAAAGTAATTCTGTAATTCTTACTAGAGAGAAGTGGCCAACCCTCACCTCTCTACAACCTCCTTTCAGAAAGTTCGAGAGAGTGAGTAGGTCTCCCCCGAGCCTCCTTTTCTCCAGACTAAACAAATCCAGTTCCTCCAGCCACTCCTTACATGACCTCTTCTCCAGAGTCTTTACTTGCTTTGTTGACCTTTTCTGGACCCACTTTCCTTTGTGTAGACAATAAAAAGAACAGTCAAAATTGTAAGAGGTGAGGGTGGTGGGGAAGTAAAGGAGTGGTCAGAGGAGTCCTCTCTGTTTTGAGATGTGTGTCTTGAGGTTTATGGCCCCTCTCCTTGTTCAGCCACCAGCATGGTGCTGGGTCTTCCTGAGTGTGACATTTCTGAGGTGCCTTTTCAAACTCTGATGTGACAGATGACTCGCACCCAGGTGAGAGATACTGTCAGGTTTACTCCCACATTCAATTACTTAGGGCTGCCTGAGCACATGCATTGTCACTTGACCTCATCCCCTGTCCCTTTCTAAAAGCAAAGGTGCTTTTAGCAGCAGAGGGCTGCTCTCCAGTCAGAGGAAGAAGTGCCTCTGTCTTCTCCCCGTTCTGCAAAACCTTAGCTAAGCTAGCCAGACGCCAAAAGAAGCTGAAAGAGGGGATTAAATCAGTGGCTTCATGTCCTTCAGCTTCCAGAGCCTTCACTGGAAGCATGCAAGGAATTTTGGTTGAAGTCAGCCCACAAGACTACAAGAAACAACAGGGAAGGAAAGGGAGAGAATAAATGGGTGCTGAAGTGGAACCTGGAGTACTAGCCTAGGGCTTTGCACTTGGCAGATCCTCATCATAGAAAACAACTTTGTGGTGCTATTACCAGTCAGCACTTCTTCCTCAATCCCTTTCCCTTTCATCTAGGTTGCTGCAGTTGCATTTAATGACACAACAGATGTATTCATTTGCATCTTTATACAGATCTCTAAGCTCTACAAATGGGTGGGTGGGCGTGACCCCATTTCCCCAAATTATTCAGCACCTTTCAGTTTTGCATTTCTGTTTTCTAATGTCTTTGTTTTTTTCTTTTTTTAAGCACATAGAAGCAGCAGTGGAGAATTACTGTGTCAAGTGTCTGGGATCTGATCACTTCCCTGCCTGCTTGCTCCCTTAGAAGCCAACAAAAGCCATGGACATGTCTGTGCATTAGTGGGCTACCACTCCCACCTCATACACACACTTTCCAGAGAGGGGAAAAAGGCACAGATTTACCTGGCATACCCCCATGCTACACAGAAGATGACTTTGAGGAAGAAGAGAAAAATAAGTGACACCCTGTCTGTTTGTCAAGGGTGATGACAGTTCTGTTGCTGCCATCGAGATCTGTAGTTGCATTTATGGGATGTGGGCGAGATAAAATATTTCTTTTCACCATCTGAAGGCGGTGTTTATGTGCTGCTGCTCGAAGCATGCTCCCTGCCAATGACTCAGGGAGAAGCTACCACCAGCGTGGAAGATTTGTCAGCATGGCCAGGTGCTGATGTGTGTCCTTTAGAGCTTTCTCTGCACCGATGCCTAGGTCCCAGGCCCTCAACCAAGGGGCACTTGGCTAGAGCAAGAGGGTTTAAGTGGGTGGGAAATAGGTCCGCACACAATGCCAGTTCCCATGGGAAAACACTGTGCTGCATTTCCCCTGAGTCTGGAGGACAGCACTGTCACCTCCGCCTCACCAGCTGCACAGAATGAGGACAGGAGACAAGAAGAGAAGAAAGGAGGGAAGAAGAAGGGCTATTCCTCATTGAGATGTCCTAAATACTTAGGCAACACATCAGGAGGAGAGTCCTAGACTCTACATGATAAAGTCAGATGCATAGGAGGAAAAGAACCTCCTGTCCTGACTCTTCTACCTGCCCCTCCCCCAGGACACATGGTTCTGGGGCCAAGTGTTGGTGCAAAACTAATGGTGTAACATTCTGGGAGGGTAATGAGTGCAGATTGTCAGAAGAGATTGTCCCTGCTTTAATTTATAGGCCACACTTTGTGCATAAAGCTGTGGCCACAGATATCTTCTGGAGAAGAGAAGACTGAGGGGAGATTTTATTCATCTCTGCAACTACCTGAAAAGAGGTTGTAGTGAGGTGGGTGTTGGTCTCTTCACTCTAGTAACTATGAATGGGATGAGAGGAAATGGCCTTAAGTTGTGCTAGGGAAGGTTTAAATTGCATATTAGGAAACAAATGTCTTTACTGAAATAGTGGTCGAGCATTGGAACAGTTTGTCCAGGAAGGTGGTGGAGTCACCATCCCTGGAGATGTTAAAAAAAATGTGTAGACATGGCCCTATAGAACATGGTTTGGTGGCCATATTAGTGTTGAGTTGATGGTTGGACTTGATGATCTCAAAAGTCTTTTCTAAGTTCAATGATTCTAAGAGTCTATGATAATGTAATCCCATCAGTGTGTGTGCTGAGCACTGCTGTCAGTCAACAGTGCTTTTCATCAGCACATTTCCATATAAATATGTATGCCCTCTTGCTAATGGTACTATTATTTATTATTTGTGTTACTGTTGTGCCTCAAGGCTTTGGCAGGGACCAGGTCCTCTTTGTGCAGGATGCTGCATATAAGAGATGAGGCAGGCTCTGTTCAGCACAGGTTCCAGACTAAACACACAGTGACAGATGCAGTTTAAGGTGGCTAAAAAAACAAAACAAAACAAAAAATAAAACAACGAAGCAAACAAGAAAACCAACAAAACCATCAACAAACCAAACCAAAATGAAACCAAAGTGAAGCAAAACAAACAAACAAACAAAAAAAAATCACCACCATGTCTGAAGTGCTGGATCCAGCAGGACAGTAGCAGAGCTAGAAGTGAACCTGGGCATGTAGTGACTTCCTATTCAATACTCTTCCCATTAGACTTTGCCAATACTGAAACCTTGGCAACGGGAGAAAACAATGGCTAAGACATTTTACAAGGTGGACATTACCCCTGATCCCTCCCTCTCTGAATCCTCCTGTGCAGGAAGTTGAGGATGCCCACAGATAGGAGCAAAAAGGAGACAGGTGGGAGCACATCCATTAGAAATCAGTGATTCTCTCTCACTGGCACCCCTGTGCAGAAACAAGCATCATCCCTTCTAATGCCCAAGGCATAGCACCCCTTGGCTCCTTGCTGATCTTGGGAGAGTACCCTAAGCATTACACCATCTGATGTGAGATTTCTTCTTCTCCCAAAGCCCTGCCTGAACACAGGAGGTTCTTCCTGGTTCCTTGTAAAAAGACATTGTCTTAGGTGTCACTGTCAGGGTTTTAGTAGCAGTGGAGAGGGCACAGGATGGCCTGTGTAGAAGCTGTAATGGTCTACCCCATGCTGGTGCCAGATGATCTGGTCTAGCTCTCTAATGGGTGGCACCTGCTCTATCAGAGTTAGGGGAGGGAGGCACTGCTAGAGCAGGGGGCTCTAGAGAGAATGAGTGGGATCACAAGAAAGAAAAAATGGGAGACCAGGAGATGTGAAGATGCACAGAAGGAAACACAAGAAGGGACACAACAGCAGATACACGAGGAGGCATATGGAAGGAAACAGAGCTGGGAGGGAAGGATACAACTATGCCCCCATTCATGCTAGAGTAGGAACCCTCCTGAAGGAACTATGGCCATAGCTGACCCACATTGGGGAAGGGACAGCCACAAAGGGACAACAGCCCATGGATGACCCAGGTTGGAGCAGGGTGTTGGTGAAAAGGAAAGATCAGGGGAAGAAAAAAATAATCAAACCCAACAACAAACAAGAATGACCTCCTGCACTGTTTGCCACCCAGCTCAAGCAACAGGTATAGACCAAGTGTAAAAAGCAGTGAAAATGGAGGGAGGTGAGCTGGTAAGAGAGAGCTGTTGGACTGAAACAGCCTGGAGAATGAAGTAGAAAGGGACTTTCCCTCAGTCTTTGTCTTCCAACATCCCAATCAGTTTACTTAAATTGGAAATTAACCAAATTCAGTTAAATTTCCTGGAGAGTGGTTTGCTTGCAACAGGTACAGATGAAAAAAAAAATAGATATTAGGCTGTTAAGTTCATGAGGTAAAGCTTCAGAAGGCAATTTAGAATCAATGACAAAGCCCTCAGACCAGAGGCAAAAAGTCCCCCAGTATTTCTCTTGTTATAAACCTTGAATGTGCAAAAGTAAAGACCAGCAGATGACAACAGAGTCTGTGCAGTAGTGTTGGTATCAGTACAAATACATCTAACTCACTGCTGCTGATCGGATCTGGATTGACCAGAGAAACATTAAGTATTTTAAGATAGCACAGTTCATTTTTACTAGTCTTCATGAACCAGGCAAATAAAAAACAAAAACACCTTAAAAAAAAAAACAACAAACCATATCAATCTCATGTTCTCTTCTCCTCAGCAGAAGAGGGTTGATAACTGAATGGGGTAGCCAGTGACCAGTGTACTGGTAGATGAAATACTGCCAGATGCAAAAGCAGTAGGTCCCATCCTTTGCACATTATACCCCCTGTGCATATGTAGTCACCTCTCTGCATGAAGCACTACTGCATCATAACCACAGCAGGCATTTGTACAGAGATCTGGTAGATCACCTCTCAAAGCATAGGGCAGCTGTCTGTTCAGATCAATGAAACTGAGGTGCCTGATGCAATTCAGCAAAGCCAGGACACCTCTTCTGTCTCCCAGACAGCAAAATTCCGCTTTATTTTGACTGAGACTAGTTCCCCTTCTTCTGCATGTGCTGAGAGCAGCTATGTTTGTCTATCCTAATTGCTTTGCAATCACTCTAGCTCAGGTCTAAAAATAGCATACTGAGGTGTACCTTAAATATAGACACAGAAGTGTCCCTGTGTATTCCAGTAGCAGCACCCAAGAGGAGAAATATTTCAAGGTCCTGCAGTGAAATGGGCAGTGATATTTATTAACGCCAATAGCAGTCAGATTTATGTAACTTTTATTAAATCAATAGTACTGGACTCTCCAAAATTACTTGAACAGCAAGACCTCACAACCAATGTAATTCAGCACAGATGGCAACATGCTTTCTATACTCCTGAATGTTGCTACAAAGCTCTGTTCACTTCAATGCGAACAGCAGTTGACTTGAACTTGCTGTTGCTGATGCAAAAATATCATTGTTGCAGATCCAGTCTGCTTGTAATGTAACAGGTACTCATCCTTATTTTAACGGGGTTCAAGTGTTCTGCAAGAAAACAGGTAGGAGATGAGATGGAGATGAGACAAAGTCTCACCTACAACAACCAGTCTTCATACACCTCCAAAAAATCCCCAACCAACCAGACAAAAACACCACCAAAAAAATGCAAACATATTAGGGAAGTTCAGAAAAGCTTCAGTGCTGTTACAACCCAAACATATTTCTGATCATAAAAGGCATTGCCTTTTTAACCTTTTCAGCTACCTCTAACATTCTCCCTACCTTTGACCAACAGCTTACTCCACTGACATGTCAATCTGTCTCTACAAACAGACCCAAAGAAGTAACCTCACAGGCAACATGCGCACTGCTAAAGCTGTAAGTTGTCACTCCTAAGCACAACCAGACTCAAAAGGCTCTATCCAAGCACGATTATTAATGCAGTGGTATTCCACTTATTTAAACCTGTTGAAAGGAACCACAAAAGTAAAGAAAGTCACAGAATCCTAAAATGGCTTAAATTGTAAGGGACCTTTAAGGCAGGGATACCTCCCACTAGACCACTTGACTCAAAACCTCATCCAGCCTGGTCTTGAAACACTTCCAGGGGTGAGACATCCACAGCTACTTTGGGCAACCTGGTCCATTGTCTAACCACCCTCACAGTAAAGAACAATTCTTCCAAAAGTTTAATCTGAATCTACCTGGCTCCAGTTCAAAAACCACTTTGGTGGGGTGCAAAGAGTTTGGTTTCATTCTCTTCTCCAGGTGACACTGAACAATGAGAGTGAGTCGTGCTTTGTCATGGCATTATGGGGACAGGCTACAAGAGTTGGGGCTTTTCAGCCTGGAGAAGAGAAGGCTTCGAGAAGACCTTACAGTAGCCTTCCAATATCTGAAGGGGACCTACAGGAAGGCTGGGGAGGTCTATTTACAAGGTCTTGTAATGACAGGATGAAGAGTAATGGGTTTAAACTGGCAGAGGGGAGATTTAGACTGGATGTCAGGAGGAAATTCTTTACAGTGAGGGTGACGAGACTCTGGCACAGGTTGCTCAGGGAGGTTGTGGCTGCTCCCTCCCTGGAGGTGTTCAAGGCCAGGTTGGATGAGGCCTTGAGTGACCTATACTAGTGGGAGGTGTCCCTGCCTATGGCAGGGGGTTGGAACTAGATGATCCTTGAGATCCCTTCCAAACTTACCATTCTATGATTCTATAATTCTATGATTCTATGATCACATGCCCTGTGATTATAGTCACTCCATTATCTCCAAATATTTCTAGTATCTCAAAAGTTAAGCTGAAGATAAAGAGATCTGTATCATGATGAGGTAATTTTTAGAGGTCCACAAATAGGATTGAAAACTATGGCAAGATTCTTCAGGTGAAGCATCTGTAATAATCTACCTTTTTGTGACACCAAATGCTGTCTGCTGGCTACTTCAGTGTGACCAAAAGGTGACTTTCTAAAAGCCTAAATCGCAGAACTGATAGGAACAGCTTCCCAAATTAGTCAGCAGTTGTGGAAAATTTAAACTTGAAGATTATAATTAATTTTTATTCAATTTTCATTCTTGGTGTTTACAGAATCATAGAATGGTAAGGTTGGAAGGGACCTCAAAGATAATCTAGTTCCAACCCACTAGTCCCATAGGCAGGGACACCTCCCACTAGTACAGGTCACTCAAGGCCTCATCCAACCTGGCCTTGAACAACTCCAGGGAGGGAGCAGCCACAACCTCCCTGGGCAACCTGTGCCAGTGTCTCACCATCCTCACTGTAAGGAACTTCTTCCTAACATCCACTTTAAATCCTTTATTCCATATTTTTTTTAAAAATTTGTGTTCTTTCTTTTCCTTAGAGCCTTCTCATCTGTTTCACTGTCAAATCTTTCATTTCTATTAGCAGAAAGCCTCCTGAAAATGTTTCTTGGTGAG
>VWYK01044721.1:0-16552 GCA_013399775.1 Semnornis frantzii | reverse complement strand
GAATTAAAAAATACTTTAAAAAAAAAAAAAAAAGAAAGAGACAGAGATTTGGATTAAGCTAGTATTTTTTTTTTCCAATTCCTCCTCCTACCATTCGCAGAATTCTCTGACAGTTTAACTGTGTGTGGGTTTCCATATTTGCCATTAGGTGAGAAAAATTGAGAATAATGCCCTAAATGAGTGGGGATTAGGAGACTGCACAAAAGGAAAGGTAGAGCCTAAAATGCTTTTTTATGTGGAACTGCAATCAAAATATAAATGAATCCATCTTCCTTCTCTTTCCCCCCGCTCCCTCCCCCTCAGATCTCAACAGAGCCAGAAGTACTTGGCTTTAAAGATTCTTCCCAGCAATGCTGTAACAGAACTCGGGGCCCAGAAGATGAAGGCCCTTTTTTCTTAGATCTGCCAAGCAACATTCTAGGTTAATAGCGCTGTCTTCACTCTTTCTTCATCATATACCTGCTTAAAAGCTACAAACACCTTCCAATATGCCAGTCTGACAGGGCTTGGATGGGGGAAGATCAATATTTTATGGCCTTGGTAAATGATTACCTTTACGGCTTCAGATGCTCCTTCTCCTTCAGATTTCCTCCTTCTCATGTATATGAGAGAAGCAATAACAGTGTTGCCCTAACTGCCTGCTTTTGTGTTTAAAGTAACACTCTCTTGGGATCCTGCATTTCCATGCTTTCAGACTGAGGTTCCTTGCTAGATTTTATCATGCTACCAAAGTTATCCCAGTTCACAGAGCCATGAAATAGCCCAAGGAGTACCACGAAACACACTTGGCTTATGAATATGCACTGACACTGTGACAGTTCCATTACACTGTCTGCAGTACCACTGTCAAAGTTAAAACTGGTCCAACAGCTCATTTGCTGTCCTCCTCCCGGTGGACTCTCTGAAATCAGGATACACATCCTATCTGGGAAGCTCTCTGCAAACCCTCCCATGATGTATTCTGCAGCACTTCAGCCTCCTGGGTCATCTGAGGGATCCAGTCTTACTCTGTTAGCTGGAAGGAACCAGGAACAGTGTGGCCAGCAGAAGAAGGGAAGTAATCATGCCCCTGTACTTGGCACTGGTGAGGGTGCACATCAAGTACCAGGTTCAGTTTTGGGCCCCTCACTACAGGAAGGACATTATGTTGCTGGAGCATGTCCAGAGAAGGGCAAAGCAGCTGCTGACAGGGTCTAGAGAACAAGTTTTAATGATGAGCTGATGAGAAACTGAGGGAACAGGGACTGTTTAGCCTGGAGAAGAGGTGGCTGAGGGTAGATCTCATTGTCCTCTATGACTACCAGAAAGAAGGCTGTAGTGAGGTGGGGGTCAGCCTCTTCTCCCTTGTATAAAATGACAGAACAAGAGGAAATGGCCTGAAACTGTGCCAAAGGAGGTTTAGCTTGGATATCAGGAAAATTTTCTTCAGTGAAAGAATGATCAGGCATTGCAACAGGCTGTCCAGGGAGGTGGTAACCATACCTGGAGGCGTTCAAGAAATGTGTGGACATTTTACTCTGGGACATGACTTAATGGCCATGGTGGTGTTAGGTCGATGACTGACCTTAATAGTAGAGGTCTTATCCAACTGAAACAGTTCTATGATTCTATAAAATAGGGGGAAGTAGGCAATAATAGCTGGATCTGAACCACTCCAGCACCCTCAGAGGACCACATTGTACCCCATGATGTTCACAGCAAAGGTTTCTACAGAACACTGCTTCTCTTCTGGGCTTTCACTGCTTATTAATAATTTTTTTGGCCCTGATGCTCCCATGACTCCAAAGACAAACTTGTTTCAGTCACCACTCTGGATTGTGTTTATGTGCTTAGTCCTGAACACATGCTGCCATCCTGCTGAAGCCAAAGGGCACTAAGTACTGATTTCAATACCCTCCAGAAGGCGAACAAGGATCCAGTGCCCTGGTAACCCCAAGTAAAAGGCAAATACAGAGGAAGACTTTCTCTGTCAGTAAACAAAAGAAAGCAGGCTGATTTTTAAACCTTTTGGCATGTCTGGGTGTCTTTACTGTCACTGATGAGGAATAAACAATACAATTATTAATTATTGATGATCACTAAGAAGAATGATGATTATCATCACCATCATCCAGCTTTGCCATACCTGCCACCTCTCTAATCAGCGTGGTCTCGCTGCTATTATACATAATTACAATCTTTCTAGTCAGGGTAGGCAAGGAAGCAACTTTGCAGTGTAAATACTAAACACTTAGCATAACAAAAGTGAGACCTCTCCAGTTTGGAGTAGAGTTAAGCAAAGTCACAGGCTTCCATTCTTTTTAATTTACCATCTGTTCTGTATGACACGGCCTGTGTCTCTTTAGGGTTTAGTACCCATTTATTATCTAAAAGCCACCTCTGCCTGCTATTAAAATCACATTGGAGTGATTTAGAGAGGGAATTCGTCCATTTGCCCAAGAGGAAAGAGGTATCATCAGCATAAACCTAAATGTTGCAGCCTTCTTGGACTTCAGGACTGGAAACTGCCCCACCAGCATATGTACATTCTGTACATGTATATAGCTCTACCTCCTTCTCTCCTCGTAGCAGAGTTAGTGACAGTAGACTTGTTGTAACCACCTTTTTCTCACAAAGTGGACCTGACTGAGTCCCATCCTACTTTTACTCCAATCTCCTCTTTCCTTTCAATCCCAGCCTCCCTCTGTCTGTTGCTGATTAAGCCAGCACACTCATTATTCTTCCTTCTCCATTCCCCTTAATCATTCACTCTCCTCTATACCTGGTCATGAGAGCATGCTCCCTTACACCTTCATCTTCCAACATACACCTGATTCCCATGTCCTTACACCTCTCCTCATCCCTTCCCTTTGCCAATGCTCACGGCCCTCACGGTTATTCAGCAAAACACAACATGGATGAAGAAAATTGCGATCACTTCCAGAGTGGGAAGTCTCCCCTGGGTTGTATCAGAGATCTCCCACATGTACCCAGAGAAGCATCTGACCTTAACAGTGAAGGCAAAAGATTTTCAGCACACTCTGCAAATTGAACTCATCACCATCTACTCCCCCTCCATAGCTGTCTTCTGTGGCTTTAGTCACTTCCCATTAACTGAGCAGCCCAGAACTCTCCTCAGGGAGCCAGGACAAACGGGATACAGGCCGAAAACAAGGCTAGAAAGGCAAAACAATGAAAGCCACAGTAGGTTGGCCCCAGAACCTCAAGGCAGGGCTTCTGAGGGATGGGGACCTCCAGAGGACCCCACAGCTAGGAGCTCAGTCTCTACAGAGACATCAGGTGGGATACAGGTGATAAAGTTCCCTGAATAGCAGAGGGAGGGCGTGGTGGTACCAGTAGTACCACATGCATCTGTCCATCCATAGAAGCACCAACAGGAGACCTTTCTGTGCGCTAGGTATTTAGGATTTGTTTGGTTTGCTGAGACAAGAACCATTTTGTTCTCAGGCTCACTACAGGAGAGGCACGTGTGCTACGCTTTCCCATGGAGGATGGAAGATGAATAGCATCATTGTCCCAACTTAAAACATTTTAATGAAAACTCTGGTATCACTGATGTGTGTCCTTGCTTGCTGTTATTTTTCCTTACCTAATTTACCTCATAGACTACACTTCTCTCTCTGTGTGTGTGTGTAAAGAAAAGGAGAAAGCCAAGAAAAATGGGCATGTTCTGACCAGAAATTCTGAATTGATTCAAAATTAATTCCTCCCCTCTATTTTGAATCAATACTTCAAAATCAAAAGCTCAGTTTTTGTTTTAGCCTTAAATGTCTTTATTTTTTTTCTTCCCCCTGCCAAACAGATGACAGCATACATTCAGGTTGTTGGTTTGTGGGTTTTTGAGGTTTTGCTGTTGGTGGCTTTTTTGGGGTTTATTTTTCCTTAAAAAACAAACAAACAAAAAGGAACAGTACATTGAAAATGAAATGACAAGGTAAGAGTTTTTCATTTATAAATGGAGATTTGAAATAGGACTTACAATTCAGAGAGGATGCCGATCTACTAAGGCTTCTCAAGAAAGAGGTTATTTGGCTCTGCCACTCCTTTTGCTTGGACGGTTTATAGCTATAAGCCGTTTGTGCCCATGGTGGGGCCAAAGGACAGTTGGTATCCAAGACAAGTTGCTTCACAAAGGCTACCCTCAGACAAGATCAGATCTGCAGAAGCTGGAAGAGCAGTAAACAGTGTCATGAGCTGAGTAAGGACTCTGCTTTGAGTATAAACCTAGAGCTAGTTGAAAAAGACTGCAGTGGGAAAAGCTTACCCTCCACCTTACCTTGTCCCACTGTGCCTTGACAGTTCTGCCCAGATTATCCAGACAAACCACATATCAGCCTTAGAGCAGAGAAGGATGCCAGGGCATGGTCCTTTTTTTATTTTGTTGTATTTGTTTGTCTCTGCAGACCAGCTGGACTGCAGGCATACAGGGCTGGAAAAGATCAACTGATCATTTAAGAGGGACTACCTGGTGTCCTATCACCCTTGGCTGTGAAATGCCTCTGCTTTCTTGCCACTCTGGAAAGTCTGACAGCATCTCCCATCATCAGCTGGGGCACACTAATTATTCCATCCCAATACCTCCCATCACACCTAGAGCCGGCAGATCAAATCTGCACAGCACAGTAGTTGATGTAAGGAATTCTGGAGAGGAGGAGCCAGGGGGGACTGCAGGGCAGGAGGCAACACTGGCAGAGCTGGGAGGGCCAGAAATTACTGCAAGTTGGTAATGGGATACATTAGTATAGAGCTATTATATACAGCTACATTCAGCTCTAGTCAACACCATCAGTCTTTCACTTTCATGAGCACTAAAACTGACTGAAACTCACTCAAAATATGTATTTTTTAAAATGGGAAAGCAAAAAGAAAATGTCCACTTCCTGTGAGATGATCAATAACAACCAATGCTAGAGATGACTTTTTCAGCCACAGAGAAACAACTGTTATTGTTGAATTGTTTGGGAACTTTGCCAGTGGACAAAGATAAACTAATAATGTCAAGGAAAGGAGGGGTGAGATTGCTGAAACCTTAGCTACGGTGAGATGGTTGATGGAAACAGTTTCAAGGGGCATGTGGCAGGCCTCGCAGAAAGCAATCAACTCCAACCAGGCACTAGGGAAAGCAAGGGGTGGAAGAGCACACACCTATGGCACCTTCACGCTGTTGTTGATGATACAGTTGCTCAGGTAGGGGCAGCACAGGATGCTGCATCAACCAGCTTCAGATGCTGACCCATAGCACACCAGAAAACAGAGGACTTAGCCTCTTGCAGGCTCTACACTATATCTCATTGCCCTACGCTGCACTTGGCTTTTCTTGCTCCCATGTCGGTATGAAGCCCAGAAGGGCAGGCAATGTTGGCCAGGAGAAAGGGGTACCCAGAGAACAGACCTGTGGCCCCATAAGCAAATCTCCTTCTTTTACCAGAGTTGTTTTTGACATACATCACTTAACACTGCAAAGCATGTACTACCAAGACTTAATTTCTGAAACTTCATGGCCTTTCACCCATGGTTGCGAAGGCATCAGTTGCAAACCTGTGCATAACTTAGAGCACGCAAACTTGGTGGACCCATCCACCACATGGTATCACATCAAGGGGGCTACCAGAAAACTAACCCTTAAAAACGGGTGTGTGTGTGTGTCTGTCTGTCTGTCTTCTAGGGCAGTTTACAGTAGTTGCTAGGTTACTGAACATAATAGTTTTGACTCCGAAGTGCTCCAGGGAAAACTGGAACCATCACAGGGCCATAGTTCCCTGAGTTTTTGCCATTTCTTCCTGGATAAATAGTAAATCTCATTCCCCAAAATAAAGCCCTTTGTGTTTTGTGAAGCACTGCAGTGAAGGCAGTTTCTCACAAGACCTTGTTACTCCTCTAGCACCAGCCACAAAACAGCAAGGCAGAAATGTGAGCCATGGTGCCTACTGACAATAAATGGAAAGACCCTGGACAAATCCCAGTTTGTCCTTGTGAAAGACAGGGTGCTCTGTCTAATAGTGACCTTTTCAGAGTTTCCAAATACTCGCTTCCATTACTAAAGAAAAAAAAATCACTGTACATTTTGGTTTTGGGTATATTTTGCTCAAAATTTCCCAGAATTCAAGCGATGACAGGCCAAACCCCAAAATAGCTGTTTCTCTGGGTGATACTGCAGGGTCATGGAATGGTTTAGGTTGGAAGAGATGTCAAAGATCAACTAGTTCCAACCCTCTGCCATNAAGGCAGCTGAGGCACAGAGTGTCCAGAGAAGCTTACTGATGGGCACAGAACCAATTAAAGCAGGAGACTTGATTTCCAAAACTCTCTTCTGACTGCAAAATGATGTTTCCCGGTAGCTCATGCTTCTGTCATCAACAGTGGGGTAATTATCCTCATCTCCTTCTCACATGCTTTTGAAGAGATATCATTGACTCACTGGTTACTTGAAAAAAAGAAGCTGCTGTGTTGTTCTCTGTGTTGCAGAAAGGGAAACTGAGGCACAGAGGAAAGTGAAGCAATTGGCTTCAGGCTTTCCAGCGGATGAATGGGACTAAAACCGTGAACTTTCAAGCACCTGAGGTCTTTCAACTCTCAAGGTCAGCAAATATCAGCTCTGGATATAGGTATCTATTGCTATCTTTAGGAATGAGGAAAAAGAACTGTCCGTTACAGTGTGCAACACCCTACAGCCCCCACAGGCCATTTGGAGGTTCATAAGAGATCAGGTCATAAAACCATAGAATCATAGAATGGTAAGGTTGGAAGTGACCTCAAAGATCATCCATTTCCAACCCTCTACCACAGGCAGGGACACCTCCCACTAGAACAGGTCACTCAAGGCCTCATCCAACCTGGCCTTGAACAGTTCCAGGGAGGGAGCATCCACAACCTCCCTGGACAACCTGTTCCACTGTCTCACCACTCTCACTGTAAAGAGCTTCCTCCTAACATACAACGTCCTGCAAGGATAGAGCCTCAGGTTACCATATCTGCTGTGGGCATTAGGATACCTCAAAGACCTTTGACCTGTCAACTACACTTTCTAGCTAGGAAGTTGTTTGTGGCTCACACTGTCCCCAACATCTCTGCTAACAGAGATGCTTATTTGATGTTGACACTTGCTTCTGCAAGGACACCTCAGCCCAGTTCCCCCCTCCCAGAAAAAAAGTCACTATCAGCACCCCATTGACTATTCTATCCCACCAGCAGCCACACAGGCAGGAGCCTGCATCTCCAGAAAAGCCCCAAGCCCCCATGCTCCACTCCCTCTCCATGTTTGTGTTGCTCTTTAAAATGGCTTTGTTTTGTTTAAGCATCCCTTTTAACGCAATGTTTAGCTTGCAGTTGGAATGAGCTCCAGGAAGCATGGCCGGGGCCTGCCTGGAACAACGGTCTGTAATTTACAGTGAGTTATGTTTCAATTACCTCGGTGTTATAGCATCTTGGTGAGGGCAGGCATTATGTCATGTCAGGGATACGGGCAAGGGAAAAAATACAGACGCTCCCATTACAGCCAGTGATGGAGCAGTTTTAATAATACTGCAAGGAAAAAAAAATAGAGAGAGAAAGGCAGTGCAAATGACTTTCCAGCCATACCATTACTGCACATTAGTAACACGGGAGAGAGAGTCAGAAGAGAGGAGTGAGGGAAGGAGAGGTACAGATGAGTGACAGGGCAGAGGAAAAGGGAGAACGAATAAAGGAGGACAGAAAAAAAGCAGGGAATAGGGCAAGGCAAGAGAAGAGTGAGGCAGAAGGGGCTGAGTGGGAGATGCAAAAGGAGAGGATGAGATCATTGTCGAGCTACAGAGGGCCAGCTGCCTCAGCCCATTGGCTCGTTCACTCCACAGACTCCTCTGGTGCCTCCCACACCACCACTGGTCCAAGCTGTCAGCTGGCTGCAGGGAATGGCAAAGCAGGCAAAAAGCCACAAGAAAAAGGGAGAGAAGTAATTGTTATTAGGCTTTTGTGAACGATATTGCTTTGTTGCTGGAACAAAGCACTCAACTTTCCAATAATAACAATCATCTACTTTTTTTTTCCTTTTTTTTTTTTTAATCAAATTCCCTTTGTTGCTGTGGCTTTAATTTTGTTTCAACAGGGTAAGCCTTTCACTTCCAGCTTACAGCCTCAATTGCTGTTCTGCCTTGCTCTCAGTCACTTCTGCCCATGTGCACCAACCTGCTCTCTCCTTCTTTATTTCCTTGACACAAATGGCAGTCATTGCTCAGAGAATGTGCTGGGTGAGCCTGCTTTGTAATTCAAACCTTTTATTCAGGTTACCATTATGTACTAAAGAGGAAAATATGTATTGGCTAAATGGCCTCCTTACTGATGATCCCCTGTCTGGGAGGGGAAGACTTGGGTACTAGATTTCCTGTGGACCTGCTGCCTCCCTGCCCTACTCATCACTCACCTGGGAATCCAGCTAATTCTCACTGTCACCTGCTTTCCCATTGCAGAGGAAATACCCTTATGTTGGAGATGAGTTTATGCCCTCCCTCGAGTGTTTATACTCAACGGGTTGCAAAAGACATGAATTTTGGTCATACCAAATGGCCAACAGGAGTACCAGGTTTGTGAGTTGGAGGACATAATTTGAAGGAAGCATGAATAAATGAAATTTTGCCTCTGCCTGGGGAATTTATGCCCATATAAATACTAAAGATCAGCGCTCCACTAGCATAGGTTTATTCTGCCAATGCAATGTCATAAAGCCACGGCACATCTAAGGCAAGAATTTCCCACCAACATAAATGGGTCCATGTTGTTATATAACTGCCTACATTTAGCTCATATGTGGGGCTAAACTCTAGCAGTTGTTCTGTCACCCAGTGACCCCTCTCCAACATAGAAGGAAAATCAGGAAAAGGAGTAAAGAGACACAGGTCAAAATAAAAGCAGATTTAATGAAACAAACCAAATAATACCAATGCGAATAAATGATACATTAAATTTATCTTGCCCAGCAGAGGTGCAGCAATTCACAATATCCAGGAAGACAAGTCTCAAGACCAGGAAAGGGAAGAGAAGCAGGATAAGAAGCCCAAGCAGGAAGCCTCAGTAGCAAGGTTGCCCTCTTTGTAGTAAGTGTGATCCTCAAGATGTGGAATGCACCCACAGCAAACTCCCGTCAGCTGTCCTGCCTGCCTAAGACCTGCTAATGGCCTGCAACCCATAGCTGGCCTGGGATTCTCTCTCAGCAAAACCAGGACAATACTAGCAAAAGTAAATCTGTGTCCCTGTCCCTGAAATTGAGCATTTCCAGAATGCCGTGTCAGTAGAAAGTAGGGACAATATTGCAGTGCTTCAAGTCATGCATCTGCAAGCATTTCAGTACTATACTCACAAAGCACCAGTGAATGTGGTTGTGTAAATATGATCTGGCACCCACTGCCACATCTCGTTGTGCATTCAATAAGGAGTGTATGCCTGCCTTACACTTGTTATGAGAAATGCAACACCAAGTGATCTGGCTTAACATCCAAAGACCATGCAGAGGTCATCCCTGAGAAGCCTACAGAAACATTTGCCCCATCAACATGCTCTGATTATCAGTGTGAGTTTGCACCCGTATCATCAGCCTGTCACTGGCATTTTTGCCACTCAGGTACAAAGATCCGAAATGTTGGTTCATTCTGTTGTTGAACTGTGCTACAGACTTCCAAGTCCTTCTGCACAGCATGCTGTGTGTTAGGCAGCTCCAGCTGAGGACTGCAGCTTCCAGAGTGGTGCTTCCTTGTGATGCTCACACCTCACCTGCTGCACCAAAGCATCCTGAAGGCATCTGCATGACCCTGTGGTGGAGCACATGTAGTGCAGGTAGGAAGATTTCAGGTCAGGGAATTTCTACCCGTAATTTAAAGTGCAGTCTTCCTTGAAGCATTCTCCACACGCTGGATTATCCCAGCTTCATAGGAGGACACAAACTGCAGAGGAAATAGTTAACGTGACCTGAGTTCCATTAAGAAACTCACCTTTTCTGCTTGTTCCCTGATAGAGTGCTTGATCTTCTGGTCAAACTGAACTTTTGCCTGGGCTTTTCAGGGAGGATTTCTATT
This sequence comes from Semnornis frantzii, assembly GCA_013399775.1. Classification (NCBI taxonomy): domain Eukaryota; kingdom Metazoa; phylum Chordata; class Aves; order Piciformes; family Ramphastidae; genus Semnornis; species Semnornis frantzii. The sequence continues at coordinate 6,509 of VWYK01044721.1, read as the reverse complement.
TTCTCCCTGGACCTCCTTGAAAAGGAGATCATGGTCTACCTTATGTTATCTGAAATGTAGTCTGGACAGTCCTGTTCACTTAGTTCCTTTGCCTTAAATGTACAAATGTGTCTAGTCTGCATTATAAACAGTACTTGTTTCCCTTCCCAAGTATAGATTATTTGTGAACTTTTTTTTTTTTTTTAAATTTATTTTGTACCATCGAGATACCTCTGCATAGGCAGATAGGATTCAGTTGCATACAGAAAACGGCAACTTCATCCTAGCAGTGGTACCACAGTCCTGCATTTGTCTTGCAGCAGAATTTTAGCAGTGGGAATTTCTGAGAATCTCCTCCTTCCCACCGTTTCTGAGCTCACAGACATTAAACACAAGAGATGTAGATTGGATGGTTTTGTGGTTCCATCTTCTCTTCCAGCTGCTAAATCACATTTAAAGATGTTAACAATACACAAAATACCCTCAGCATATGACTTTTAATTGCAAGTGATCACTGGAGCTGTCACAGGGTTATTATTTAATCGCCAAGAAGAAACACATCCCCCTGGTTCTGAAAGGAAGGGGAGGCACCTGGAAGACAACTTCTCAAATAGGAGGCGGCCCACAATTTAGAAAATGTTAGGGGTCCACACACAGGAAAATTTATTTCAGGAAGCACAGACTAAGGGATTCACCTGTACCTTGTTTGGTGGTTTCCTTCCAAGGTGATTAGTCATTAAAGTCATATTGCAGCCTAGTTGTCAATAATGGAATTTCATTTTTTAAACAGGACTGTGACTGGAGTCTTCACCACAGACAAGTGTCTTCTGGAGACCAGTGACAAGTGGAGTCCCTTAGGGGTCAGTGCTGGGACCAGTGCTGTTTAGCATCTTTGTCAGTGACATGGACAGAGGAATCAGTGCACCCTCAGCAAGTTTGCAGATGACACCAAGTTGTGTGGCACAGTCGACTTCCTAGAGGGCAGGGATCCATCCAGAGGGACCTGGACAGGCTGGAGAGGTGGGCCCATGCCAGCCTCATGACATCCAACAGGGACAAGTATAAGGTCCTGCACCTGGGTCGATACAATCTCAAGCACAAGGCTGAGTGGCAAATGGCTGAGAGTAGCCCTGAGGAAAAGGACCTGAGGGTCCGAGTTGATGAAAAGCTCAACATGAGCCTGCAGTGTGCACATGCAGCCCAGACAGCAACAGTGTGCTGGGCTGCATCAAGAGCAGCGTGGGCAGCAGGGCAAGGGAGGGGATTCTGCCCCTTTACTCTTCTCTCATCAGACCCCATCTGGAGTACTGTGTGCAGTTCTGGAGCCCCGAACACAGGAAGGACATGGAACTGTTGGAGCAGGTCCAGAGGAGGGCCACAAAGATATCAGAGGGCTGGAGCAGCTCTCCTATGAGGACAGGCTGAGAGAGTTGGGGCTCTTCAGCCCGGAGAAGAGAAGGCTTTGAGGGAGACCTTAGAGTAGCCTTCCAATATCTGAAGGGGGTCTACAGGAAGGCTGGGGAGGGACTATTTACAAGGTCTTGTAATGGCAGGACAAGGGCCGATGGGTTTAAACTGGCAGAGGGGAGATTTAGACTGGATATTAGGAGGAAGTTCTTTCCAGTGAGGGTGGTGAGGCACTGGAACAGGTTGCCCAGAGAGGTTGTGGCTGCTCGCTCCCTGAAGGTGTTTAAGGCCAGGCGGGACAAGTCCTTGAGTGACCTGTTGTAGTGGGAGGTGTCCCTGCCTATGGCAGGGGGTTGGAACTAGATGATCTTTGAGGTCCCAACCTTACCATTCTATGATTTTATGATTCACCTGCATACATTTCCATATGATTTTTCACCTAAAAGATGAAGTGCTTGAGGGATATGTGGATGTCTCTTTGGGATGACTGTGAGTAAACATGTGGGAAGCAGCATGTTTGCAAACAGCTAACACTCTGAGACACCAGCAGATGGAAAGTGGGTCCTGGAGAACCACAACAGACATTTGTTGGGCTGTGAGGTATATAGCTTTTTATTCTTCACACTGAGGTAAACTGGCTACAGATGTTATGGGAGAGTGCTCTGTCACAGACTTAACTGGAGAATTTGGAGTTCCCCTGTCCTCCTACTGTCACTAGCAATATTCCTTCACAACTACAACTCACTGTCCACTTGGCTGCATGTGGTATCACTCGATCAAAAGCTTGCGCAGTAACCGGGTCAGAGAGTTCCTTAGAGGAGACTGTACTGTGTTTCTCCTCATCCCTGCCACCATGTTAACTGAGATGCAATGAGCAAGTGGGAAACATGATGTCAACTGAAACAACCAAGGTTGCAGTTGAATTTGGAAAAAATCTGGGAAATGAGGAGTGGTACAAAATTGACTGCTTCAGGAAATTTAGGGCAGCAGATCTTTAAAGTCCTTCTGTAACACAGCTCTACCTCATCATTTTGGTTTGTATAATAGGATGTATTAAGATCCAGTTACAAGCCAAAGTCCACCGGGGAGTAGAAGTGTGAGGCTTAATACAGTATCACAGAAATGGAAAGGTTTTTTAATGGCACAGAAGGGACTTGTGCTTGAAAGCATTTAACAGAACCTTGGTAAGTAAACTGTAGTAATTGAGCTAGCACAGGCATTTAGCTTGAATACTTTGTATATGTATAACAAAATCAAATAAGCACCAGGAAGAACGATTCTTCAAAGGGATAATTTGAAATGCTTCTGTTCCCTCTCCAGACAAAAAGCACTTACTTGTTTCAGTGGGCACAGTTCATTGTGGCATGTAGCTACAGTGACTCCTGATTTGTGAACACAAAAGGATTTAAACCACAATGAATTTATGTCAAGCTTCATACCTGCAGTTATTTCTAGTCCACCAGGGAATACAGCCCTTCAGCTCCAGAACTTCAAACTGAGAACTCAGCTGATCCTGGCATCCTCTGGGAATAATCCTCCCTCTGCTTCTCTCAACTCCAACTCTCTGCCTTCCCCAAGGATCGCTGTTTATCTGGACAAGAAAATGGGGTGCTAAAAAGCATGGAAGGGGAGATAAATAACAAGCATGTGCAAATCATGAAAGAAAGCTTGACTGTGGTTGCCAAAGGTCTGGACACTTGGGCAAAAACACACCTGCTGGTAACGTTTGCGTTCCTTAACTGAACTCTGAGATATTCAATAACTAAAATTTAAGAAGGAAATGGAGGCAACAGAATGTTATGCTTCCTGCTGCAGGGCTTTATGGAGGTTGAGCTTTCCCCCATTCTTCTCTGGAAGAGGGTCTTACTTAGAGGTGAGTCCTAAGGGCTAAGGTCTGAAGAGCTGCACTTGCCACTATGGCATCACACTAAGTTCTAACTTTCAGTGGTTGTGGTAAAACAGTTTAGCTGCGGGTTTTTTTAAGTGGAAAATGAAGATTGAGTTTCCAATTTTAAGTAGAGGGATGTTTCATTTTTAACCTTTTTCAGTAGAAAAAAAAATTCTACCATAAAGTTGTTTGTGGTCATCTTTATGTGAAAAATTGGGTAAACAGGAACTCACTAGACATGGGTTTGTTTTAACATATTTGGCCTCCTTTGATGTTCAGGAAAATTCTCATTCAAGAATCTTCATCTGAAGAGAAGGGAATGAGATAGAATTACCCACTGGGAAAAAAAAAATAGGTTTTGACCATGGATTTTTAAGCTGGAAAAAAGTTGAGATGTTAATAGAAGGCAAGGCCTGTGACAGGATGAAAACAAGAAGTGGACAGCAGAAGAGAGAGCATGGTGCAAAGATGGGGGCTCATTTCAGAGAGCAGACTTCAGGAAAAGAATCAGTTGCACCTCATGTTGAAAATAGTGAATACAAGACCTAAAGGAGTGGCTTTATCAGACCTTCAGATACTATAGGAACATGTGTCTTATTGGCTGGGAAAGGCACATATCCAAATTCATACAGCAATCACAGCTTTTACAGCAAAGAGTGTTCCAGAAAATTTTTCCACCAAGGAGCAATGTTGGTGATGGGAGAACAGAGTGTCACAACTGAAACAAAGAGAGCTGGGCTGGGGATGAGGTGCCAGCTTTGAGACCCTTTATTTAAACAACCAAATAAGGAAGAATCCAGCTTGAACTGGCTTGTTCTTATACAGGTACATGGAACAAAACAGCGTGATGGGAGGAAAAGGAACACAAGGTCATTACTGCACACAGCTTTCCCACTCTCCCAGTTAGCAAGGCATGCAGTTATTTGGAAAATTTGGGGTCTAACTGTTCTTTCTCTCTTAGTGAATTTTCTCACCTCCACTGTCCCAACCCACCACCCACCTTCTGAGAAAACCAAAGCCACAGTGTTTTGTTTGTAACATTTAATTCTTATTTGAAAAGCTCAGGTTACTGGGTTTAAGGAAAACAAAGAATGCTAAACAACTTAAATGGCCAACAACTGACAAATAGCAAATAATCAAAGCACTCAATTCAAACATAAATGAGGCCAGGGATTGCCTATTATTCTGTCTTTCCACACTACCCAGAAAACAGGTGGAGGAGGTGCATTCTTGGTCAATCCCTAGGCACTGTCATAATAAACATGATTAATAGGCTATAATTTACCTGCACAAATAATTCAATGAACAAATACAAACAACTAACAAATTTAGGCAGCCACCATCAGATCTTGAGCAGAATAAAGTAAGCTCGCTAAATAAATTGGTATCAAGTAGTCCTGGTAATTGCATTCCATCTCCCAGAATGGCTCCTGGATTACTTATGGAGCCCAAAAGCCTGCCAAGCATTTTACAGGCTATGTCCATTCTGTGCCTATGAGAGTGGATTCACTGCCTACACCCAAATCACCGAGTGCCTGCACTTGCTTTGACATTTTTATGGGGCTTCCTAGCATCGCAAGTGTTTTCTAAGGGGTGAAGTTCTAAATAGCTCTGGTCCTCTTGTAATATTCCTGATTAAGTAAGAGGACCATACTAGGGTTTTTTTTGTTGTTGTTGTTCTTTCAGCCACAGAAGTGACTTACTGGGAGCATGAAAATAAGATCCCCCGGAGAAATACATGCACGGGGTATAGATAAGCTGTCAGTGCTGCATTGGTTTGCCTTGTTATTTGTTCTCTTCATCTGTTGGTTGTCCCAGGTTTTGAGCTTGAGTCAGAGCTCAGCAGAGACCCCGGAGGTCTGTGCTGTCTTTAGCCAGCTCTGAGAGAAGGAACCACCTCTCCCTCACACACCACAGCTCTGTTTTGTGACTCCTAAGCAGAGTTCTCGCTCTTTGGGAGAAATGCTCAAAGCAGCTTTCCTGGGCTGTGCATCCGCCCTCCTCCTCCTCCTCCTCATCTCAGCAAGGCAGTAGAGCTGAGCGTGGTGGGTAAGCACAGGTTCCACGACAAGGTAAGATAAATGGAGAAACAGGCACTGCAAGAGATGTTTATTGAGTGAGATGCTAAATGAATAACCCAATCAATGCTGTAATATTTAATTCAATACAAACTTCAGGTTGAGAGTGTTCCCCATTTATTTTGTGCTGTCACAGAAGCTGTCGTTCGTTACAGCAGTGTGCTATCATTAAGGGGAAGAGATTTTCAGCAGGGAGGGACTGGCTCCATGCTTTGAGGACAGCCTTTGCAAGATGCTAAATGATAGAGGCTTTATAGAATCGAAGAATCATAGAATTGTTTGGTTAGAAGAGAGCTTTAAGCTCAAGTCCAACCATCAAACCAACACTGCCATGCCCATTAAACCATGACACAAGGTGCCATGTCTGCATGCTTTCTCCAGGGGGGTGACTCTGCCACTTCCCTGAGCAACCCATTCCAATATCTGACCACTCGTTCAACAAATAATTTTTTCCCAATATTCTTACTTACTTCCTTCCATCTCCACTAGGAACTTTAATGAAATTAGGAGATGTTAGAGTCTTCTGAAATGCTTCTACTCCTCCATAATGCTTTGTGCAGCATTTTCTCCATGTGACTAGGAGCCCTTTGCAGCTATGTCTATGCCCTGGATTATTTGACATGCCAACCATGACTTTAAACTGCTCTATTCAACTAACTTTTCTGGGCTCCCAGTTCCCTGCAAGGACACTGCCACCGCTCACATTTCAGCAGAGGGCTACAGTCAGGATAGATGTGGTAGGGAGTGTGGAGCTATGACTTTGCCTTGGGAATTCAGCAAGACAGTGCCAGCTATGCAGCAGAAAGAGCAAGAGGAGGAAGAAAGCTCCCTCTTTGTGTGAAGTGCTGGACTGTTGACTTGCCCTTGCTATATACCTCCTCAGTATGGCAATGAACACATCGCCTCAGGCATGCGAGGAAACTGTAAGGCCAGCTGCAGCTTGCCAACACACCCTGCTTGCACCTGGACCAGCTTGTAGGTAGTCCTGCCTGTTGGCATGTCATCCTACCTCACCGCCAGAGCAAAGTGTTCACCCTCTAACACACATGCACTGGGGCGCCATGGCAGAGGTTGCCAACTGGCTGAGCATCTCTCGCTTGTGACAGGTGGCATCTTGTCTCTAAATTATAAAATCAGAATGGTTTACGTTGGAAGGG
>VWYK01044719.1:0-10134 GCA_013399775.1 Semnornis frantzii | reverse complement strand
TCTATTGACACTTAACAGCTTATAAACAACTCAGAACAAAGATTTAAATTGCACCATCATTAATTAGATTTTCTTTATGGTGGTGTTATGATGGAAATAAAATTTATGTGACAGAATTCAGTAACATGGAACAGGGACTTTTTCACTTTTCTTCAAGAGCTTTTGATTTACTTATGAATACTTTTTTGTTTATTGTGTTTTCCCACCAACACTTTAGACACAATTGTGAAGGGACAAATTACCAATGCAACAGTAGTTCTGTCTCTTATGGAAAATACAGTGACCCTTATTTGCATATACATACCAGCTGTCTTTAGAGGCAGAGGACAATTATATCTTTCAGTTCATGCAGAAAAGCTTTAAGTGAGGGAACTGGAGATTATATGATAACACAATCTTTTTTTGACCATTCTTATTTAAAAAAAAAATATATATATTTACAAGCTGAAAACTATCAAGACCATAAAAATTGCAACTAATGTACATAAAAAAGGGAATTTAAACTTAACATTATTATTCCTACAGACTGGCTGTCATTGTCATTGCTGTAAGAGCAGAAAAACCTCTTTATTTAAACTAGCCTGCACATCAAAAATTAAGATTCCTTGTAATTTGAACATTACTTTTGATAAATATTGTATTTTAATTGCGTACATAAGATGCATGAAGTTGGGGATTACCATCATGCTTTTAGAAATAGCATTGCCTACAGTGGCTTATTACTTTTTTTTTTTTTTAATATCATCTTCTTGCCTAAAGCATTAAATCTCATCTTGCTGTGCAGCAACTGCACTGTTGTTCTGTATTTCTAACTAGAATCAAGTAACATATTCCACAACACTTTACTCCTTGATTTTAATGACAGCAGGTTCTATGCAATGACTGTCCTACTTTTACACTGTGTTGTGGTTTGGCTCTGTGCCATTTCATTGTCACAATGATCCATGTGAACTCTTTTAAGACTGTTTAAATACAAAATGAAGATGGAAACCAACAATTGGAATGGTAGAGTCTTTGCATATTTTAAGTTTTGCTTTCTGTAAGAAAGAAATACGGTGTTTAGAATTTGATACCTTGTCTAAGAATGTGATGTAGACAAATTTATGCCTGAATTATAAAGAGACCATCAGAGGTATTTCTCTTATGATGAGGTCAGCTGTATTTGAAATTGTGGTGACAGTAATTACAAGTTCTATATTACCTGATGCACAGTGGAGCCATGGCTTTTATGCTGCGATCACAGGACAAGAGCTGAACCTGAATGAATAGGGTTGATTCTCGCAGTTTAGTGTCTTGGTGGGAAAATTAAATTAATGTTTCCAAACATTAACAAAACTGAAACAGAAAAGTTAGACTCCTTTTTACTGAACCAGTCTATTATCTCCCCATTAATTTGAATCACATAGATTGTAGAGGAGCTAATACACATGTCTGTTACATAAACCAAATATGAGTCACATCAGCTGCCCTGCGTGGTAATTAAACTCAACTGAAACAAACTTGTGCCTTTTCTAACCTTTGTGGGCTGGCTGTGATACACTTGCTGCATGAATCTTTCAAATGGATCATTTATCTTTAAATTTATCTTCAGAGATTTTTGTTTGTCTTGCTCTATAGCTGTAAGCAGAAGACAAACAAATAAAAAGTCCTCATTAACATAAAACAAAACCTGAGGTCAGCCCCATGCTTGTGTGCTTATTGCTACTTTCTGATTTCCACAGAGGACTGGTCTGCTTCTCAAACAAACCCACTTCATTTCACTGTCCTAATGCCATCTGCACCCACTTGAATCTCAGTGCATACACAAAGGTCTGCAGGCGTATACAAAGGTCTTAGTATAGGCAAGTATATGAAGACTTGAGAACAAGAGGATGAAAGTTTTTCTGAGACAGAGTTGATCTTTTTAGATACTTTTGCAATGTTTTGTTTGGTTTATTTTTTTTAGTGCTTCGTATGATGATAAACACAGTATTGATTTTTATCCATTGGCATCCAGAGGAGAATGTTTATTCTACAGCTGTTATTTAAGACTACTTATGACTTATTGTTTCACTGGTGATATGTGTCAGCAGTAATACAAATGTTTCTTCTGTCAGATGATGGGGCAGTGCAGCCTTTTCTAACTATAGGATCTACCCAACAGCAAACCTTCATGTGATATGGAATCACATTCTAACACCAGAGTGTTCCAAGTTAACATTCGAAGGGGAATATCTCCTCATTTTGCCCAATAAACCCAAAACTGGAGGAGGGAGGGGTGGGAAAGGCTGCAATGCTACCAATCTAAATACAGTAAAATGTGTTTGAAAATGGACTGTAATATGTTATTGAAAGAATGCTGACTGCTGGTAAATTGCTTTAATGTTACTGTACCAGTATTGAATGCAGTGGAATCTGAGCAACATGAGTAATGTCTCTGGAATGCACTGCTGCCACAGGCTTGTTTTAATGGGGTCTCATGATTAATGCTTTGATCTTTATCTAGAACTTCATTGGGAGTAGCAGGCTCTGGTCATGGGGTTGAGTGACTGCATCTCTGAGGAGCAATCTCTTCCTCACCAGCAGTCCTGTTGTAAGATCTGACTGGCAGCCTGACCTGAGTCTGGGGCAGAAATGTGTTGTCTTGATTTCCTGATGGTCTCTTTTGGGTTATGAAGGGGGAAAGGAGATGGGACAGTTTATAGCTAGAGGTCCATGCAGCTCTGCAGTATAAGATCTGTCACACGTGGGATCTGGCTAGAACTAGTAGTTAAAAGACATGGTGGACATCAATAATTTCTTTGTTGAAAGAGCAGTGCATTATTGCAACAGGAGAATAGTTACATGGAATCGAAGTTTGAATGTGTTTCTTGGATCTAATGGTCTATTATTTTTTAAATAATATTCAGTAAATAGTTAGTAGCTTGAAGGGGTGGCTTATACATTTTATTAAACAAACAAACCATCCCCTGTGCAGGGGCCTCTTTGAAGAAAAATTATCAGTTTCTTGAAGCAGGCCTCATAGTTTTTTTGTTTCCTTCATGCTGTAGTGTATAAAGAAAAATAAACTTGGAATTGGAAAGCATCCCTAGCAGTATTTTAGATTGCCTGTATATGAGGGATCAAGTTTTAATGTGAATCAGAGTGCCATAAAATGCAAAAAAATACTAATTACTCAAGATATTTTGTTTATACTGTAGTTTAACCCAGCTCAAGGTATGGCCAAATGTGTTCCTTATAAACTATTTCTGCAAAAATACCAACTTACATAAGGTATAGTGGTGATGAAGCATACATATGTGGTGTTTCTGTGACTGGCTTTGACTATTTTTAGGTACACTGGAAAATATCACTCTAGCAGCTTGGTGGAATATGACAGTTTCTGGAAATTTTTATGCATACAATTTATCTTTCAGGGTGATGAGGTAATTTGATACAAGGAGAGAAGGCAGAAGTGGTGGGAATTTATGAAAGAAAAGCAATGGAAGGATGTGAAGGTTTTACATTGTGCCTCCTCCTTGCTGCCTCTTTGTAACATAATAGAAGGCCAATTGCATTTCATTAAGTGATTTAGAAAAGGCAACAAAATGGATTCAGGAGCTGTGTCACTATTATTTACTTAAAGAAGCCACAACCTCCTGCATTTGCTACTACATTGTAGTTCATATAAGGAAAGTTAGGAACAATGAGACATGATCTGTGTTACCTTGGGTACAAAATTACTCTTCCTTAAGGTATTTCTATATTGCTACTGTCCAGAAGAAGTTGTTTTTTTTTTTCACATTAATGGAAATAGCTAGGCTTTCTGACCATGAATAGTAAGAGGGTTATACTTTCTAATGCTAAACCTTGCTTTATTCTCAGATAGATACAGAAGATACTTCTTTCCTGTGTAGGTCATAGAACCATTAAGTCAGTTATAAGTTTTGCAACAGTAAGAAACAGTGGCTATGAAGCTGATGTTATTTATACGCACATGCACACTTTTGTTGCGGTAAACCGTAATATATATAAAAATAGGTGGAAATATGTAAATATAGAACTTAAAAAAATGCTTATGAATTTAATCTTCCTTGTGTCTTGACATATGTAGATAAACAGTGACAAGAAAATCTACTCAGTGAGATTTGTCAGTGACATTCTTACTTGTCAGTAAAGGTATAAATTATTTAGTCTTAGGATTTACATGAAATTAATCAGGGATGTCAGAGCTCTGAACCCCGTATAGATTTGGACCAGAAGGAAGCTTAGATAACTACAGTAGAACTAATTATATGAGGCAGCTTTCATTTTAGAGTTTATTTTATGCCAATATCTGTCTGAGATGCCCCTTCAAAATGTATAATAAGTAGTATGTACCAGGGGGGAAAGAACTCTCTACCTCTTCCTTGTACTGGTAAGGAAGTCACTGACTTCTGTACAACAGAAGTCAGTAACTCTATAACATCTGCTAACAGTCATGGAAGAAAACTTGAGTTTTGTTACAAAAAGGAGAAAACCAAACCACATATTAAAAAAAAAAAAACAAAAAAAAGCATCGAAACCCCAAACACTATTATAATCCTGTTATGTCACAGAGTCAAGAAAACACTGTATGTTGAGAAATGGTTGAGTTCATACGTTATAGTTCATACACAAATGAAAGAACAGGAAGATCCAGTTACAGCAAGGGAGATGTTCTTAGGTTTTATTTAGATGAAATGTAGAAGAATGGATTTGCACAAATATATTGGTGTTTTTTCTTTGGAATTTAGTTCTAATTTTTTACTTTTCCCCTTTCTTCACCTTACCAGTTTCTGTTTATGGATACAAAGAAGAAAATATTTATACTTATATATATGTGTGTGTAAGCATTTATTAAAGTTGGATGAGATTGTCAGATACTGGATGCACAGGTCTTGGAGAGAAAAAAGGCTAAGGCATGCTGGGGCTCTAGTGGGTAGGCTGGAAGATATTTCTATTTTGCGTCCCACTTCAGAGGCTTGCTAGTACAGTTCAGTTGTGTCTTGTGACCTGTGGCTACTTGAACAAATGCTTGGATTAACAATGAAGTGTTATAAACCTTGGTTAAAAAGAACATTGTGTATCAGTTTGAACTGAGAAAAGATGCTGTTAGTAATAGCTGCATCAAAAGACATCAGAAGAACTTCTCAATTTAACGATCTAGACAGAAAGAACTGTGGCTTTCCAACAGCCTGTGAGAATCTGGCACAGAATACAGCCTTCGCAGAGCAAATCACCACAGAAACCAAAAGGATAAAGATGGGGAGAATTAAATACTTGCTGAGAGGAACCCAAGCATCTGGAAATCACAATATGAAAGTTGCCAAAGGTGCACATGCTGCCTAAAAGATTCAGTAGACAGACACGTATAGACTCTCTTTTATCCTAAACCACTATAATTAGGGAAGCTTTAGCAATATACCCCTCTAATCTGCAATAATACTGTGTTAGAATCTGGAGTAATCATGATGAAAGGAGGCAGGACATATAATGTTGTAGGAGGGTGCATCTTGTTGATATTTTCATAAAGGTATTTTGTACTCTGTACCAGTGCTGTATCATAGTTGGGGAATTGTTTGGTATTTAAAAACTTCCATTTCTGAAAGATGTTTAGTGACATATATATTCTTACCTTTCACTATACATGCACATATGTAGTGAAAGGTAGGAATAAAATCATAGTTTAATGCTTTGGCTCATCTTATCCTGTTATGCATCTGTCATACATCAGTGTGGGAGAAAGGTGTAAAACCTCAGCCACTGTGAAAGCAAAATTTCAAGGAGCTTAATGTTCAAGTAAGAGATATAAAGTGCTTCAAAGACTTGTTAATTTGCAAGAGTTCTGGAAGCATTGTCACAGGCCGTCACAACTTTTTTTTAATATATTGTGGATCTCTGGTGACAGCAAAATTGTAATACCTGATTTTTAGAGAAAATATTATATCATTATTGCAAATGATCAAGACATCTTTAATCATTAATTTTTACTGCAACAATAAGCAAGGCTTTGGAACAAATCTTGATGGAGGAAATCATTAAATCATAGAATGGTTTAGGTTGGAAGAGACCTCAAATATATCCAGTTCCAACCCTCTGCCATAGAAAGGGACACCACGCACTAGAACAGGTTGCTCAAGGCCTCATCCAACCTAGCCTTGAACACCTCCAAGGAGGTGCATACACAACCTCCCTGGGAAACCTGTTCTAGTGTTTCATCACCCTCACCATGAAGAACTTCTTCCTAACATCCAGTTTAAATCTCCCCTCTACCAGGTTAAACCCACTGCCCCTTGTCCTGTCATTGCAAGACACTGTAAATAGTCCCTCCCCAGCCTTCCTGTAGGACCCTTCAGATACTGGAAGGCTACTACAAGGTCTCCTCAAAGCCTTCTCTTCTCCAGGCTGAAGAGCCCCGACTCTTGTAGCCTATCCTCATAGCAGAGCTGCTCCACTCCTCTGATCATCTTTGTGGCCCTCCTCTGGACTCGCTCCAACAGTTCAATGTCCTCCTTGTTTTAGGGGCTCCAGAACTGCACACAGTACTCCAGATGGGGTCTGACAAGAGGAGAGTACAGGGGGAGAATCACCTCCCTTGCCCTGCTGGCAACACTTCTCTTGATGCAACCCAGGACTCGGTTGCTGTCTGGGCTGCACATGCACACTGCCAGCTCATGCTGTCAAGATAAACTCTAAGTTGCTATTTGGTATATGAAAATAAAGGTTAAATTAAAATAGAACAAAATGCACATGGTTTTACAAAGATCAGTAAGGCTTTGTTAATAACTTTTTCTGTACAATTGCTTTCCACATAAGGCAAGAATGGTAAGAATTCATCTTGGTGTCTGTACAAAATTGTAGCATTGCAAAACTGCTTACCTGAAGAAAGTGAATTTGAGAAGGGACTCTCTCATGTTAATTCCCTGCTACCAGAGAGAAACAGCTTCATTTTGGACTATTTCTACCAAGTGTTCTGATAGACTTGATCAGGTTATGGAAGTTATTTCACAATTAATAGTAGAGCTGCATCAGGAGAGCATTAGGGGACTGGAACATCTACCTTACAAGGAAATGATGAGAAAGATGGGTAGGTTTGGCCTGGAGAAGAAAAGATTGAAGTGGCTTCTCATTAATGGTTATAAATATCTAAAAGGTGAGTGTCAGGAGGGTGGACCCAGACCCTCCTCAGTGGTATCTAGTGACAGGAAAAGGGTGATGGACAACAAACTGGGACAGGAGTCTCCATCTCTGGAAGCATTCAAAATGCACCTAGACATGTTCCTTTGTGATTTACTATAGGTGATCTTGTTCTAGCAGAAGGCTGGACTAGCTGACCTTCAGAACTCCCTCCCAACCTGCACCATTCTGTGATCCTGACCTTTGTCCCAACCCACAGCATTTGCAGGACCCAACCCTTTCGTTACCATGTAAAGTTTTTGGTAAACTTTTTTGTCAAAATTAGTAGCTGGGCTGGCATCAGGAGTTTGTTCATCAGGATGAAGGTCTGTGTTAATTAGGTTTTTCAATTGATTGTTTCAGCTTTTCCTATTACAATTTGTGCAAATATGGCATATGGTTAAAAAAATCTTTAAACAGGCTGTGGGGTGATATGCTGAAATTAGTATTGATGTCATGTCTCATTGCCAGCACAAGTTATTTTAAAATACATCTGCCTGGTTCAATCGAGGGATAGAGAGAAGAGAGGGTTTTGAAAACTATTTGTCTATAGTTATATATCTATAACATGCTTTCTGGGATGACATTTTACTTCATAAAGGTGGATGGTTCCTTGTCACCTTTGGTTTTGGAGGATCTCATTTTCAATTTTTTCCAGACTTCTATTTCAGGAGGAAGAATTCAAAGGATATTCTTCTGAGGTGCAAATTTGCTCTGTGTGGATCATGGTGGTCCCAAGGGCAGCAGCAGGATTCTTTTGCAAGTAACAGAATATGCTTTTTGTTCAAAAAGAGAGCATGCACATGTGTATTCCTTGGCTTTTCTTGAGGATGTCTCAAACCCCGGAAACTCGTAGCATTATGTAACTGTGTAATGGGTTCCTTTTTCTGGCTCAGTGAGTTGAAATCTCAATGATATCGTTATTGAAGTCATCTTGCACAATCTGACATCTGTTTAAATGATCAATGACAATTGTAGAGCAAAAGCGAACAAATAATTATTTTGTTCTTTTTGACTTTGAGTTGCACAGAGGTTGGTATACTGTGATTCCAACTTAAAGCTAGTCAAGAGTTTTCATGGAAACATTTCAACAGTCAAGAAGGGTGTTAAGAGACAGGATAGTATCAAAGGAGGGGGAATGAAATGCCAAGAGATTAAAACACCTTGACAAAATTAAGGTACAGTGTTTGCTGTGATAATCAGGTAAAGAACTGACAGATGTAAAATTAGTAACTGATAGTTTTATTCTAGTTGATGAGCTTATGTATGTAATTGATCCAGCTATCAAACATCCTTTACTGGAATTTAGTAAATACATATTTGGGACTTTGAGATTTTATTGAACCACGTGTGGGTAGGCATAGAAACTGGAAAAACAAGGGGAGGTATTGATGAGATATTTCTGAATTCTGCTGTTTAGGTGGAGTTTTTGCTTATGATTGCTGAATTTAAGATGGTATTTGGGTTCAGTTCATGCCATATGTGTGAACAGTTAGGAAATCTGGAGACAAAATGCCAAAGAGGAATAATCCCTTCAAGCATTTTTCCATGTCCTTAACTTTAGTAGCATTAGAAATACTAACATATAAGTGTGTGTATATAAAAATAATTAATATACATTATTGATAATATGCAATATAAATATATAAACAAATCAACAGAGAACCTCTGGGGTTTTCCCATTAGAAACATATTTATGTACAAGCAGAATATGCAGATATTAGCTATTACACTGATAAGAACAACAATGGGAAATACCTTTTTGGCAGAATTGTAAGAATTTGCACATAACCTTAAACCTTGACAGGGTATGTTATTTTTAAGGTTTATGCTGTCTGGGAATTAAACTTGTGACATATTTTATTTTGTGTTTATTCACAATGGAAGGACTGGAATTTCTTTAATTATTTTTTTTAGGGAAGCATGTTCCATGTGCAGACCTGTTGCTTGGTGACTTCCTATATTTTATGTAATAGGCTGTGAGAAAACTGTTACATTATTTTAGGAAAGCGTCTCTCCAGGAAAATTCAATCTGTTTAAAAAACCCAACCCAAACAAACCAACCCAACAAAAACCAAAACAACCTCACAGGGCGAGAGCTCTGGAACAGTTTCCCAATCTAAATTAGAAGAGGATTAGAAAATCTGCAGTGAAAAAGAACAATAAATGAACTCTCTAATCTTGGAATACTGGGTGTAATCTCCCAGGTCTGCAAGGGAATAAATTGTTAGATTTTCGCCCAAAAGGTATATTTAATCTGAATGTATGCAGGATGTGACCTTGTTATTTGAAAAGAAGATGGCTATTTCTAATTCTTTCATTCACCAGGTTCCATGTGAATCTTTGAAATTCTTTCTCAGCAGTGACATGTCACACATTATACCTAGGCTGATGAGTATAGACTAGCTGAAAAGCTTGAAATTTGAAATTATTATGAAATGAAAGAGAAATATGAAAGAAAGGTAATACTTTTAATCCTTGAAGTATAAATTTTATAACTTAAATATTAGTCACTCACTGCTTTATATTTTTGAGACCTGGGAAAAAACATTAAATGGTAGAAAGGTGAAGATGAAGTGTGATAGCTTTTGCCCCTGGGAAATTTGGCAAGCTTTTGCTGTGTAGTTTGAGGAAATACGATGAATGAGAAAAATTTGTCCTGCAAACTACTGAAGAAATCACATGTAGTTGGAATTAATAGCTTGTCTACAAATACAGAAATCTTTGAAGTAGTTCTGTCTCTTGGACATGTTTACCATCTTCTGGCATGCTGAGAAATGTTTGGTGCTGCTTGATTCAGGTGCTTTCCAGAAGATTGAGGCCCATTTTAGCTGTCACCTTAATGGTAGTATATGTAGAAAAAGAGACAAAAAATATTCTAAGGAAGGAATGATTTAGACTTTTATGGGGCAACAGTAGAATATTTCCTGACTTTCGAATGCTGTAGGAATCAGCTTTTCTTTCTTTCCTTCTGTTCTT
>VWYK01044718.1:249343-262110 GCA_013399775.1 Semnornis frantzii | reverse complement strand
AGAAAGAAAGAAAGAAAGAGTAATTCTACCCATATTTGACCAGTATGATTTGTGTCACCAAATGTAAAGTCAGTGAAGGATCAAGAACAAATGTAGCCTCAGTCCCAATCTGTCCATTAATTCCAGCTGCTATAACAGAGCTCAATATTGACCCCAAGGAAAAAACAGTTTTCCATAGATAATCTGATGGAAGCACATTATGATATCCCTATAGATAATAATGAAGGAAAAAAAAAATAATCTGAACCTGAGCAAAAGGCACAGCAATGAGAACAAATCTCATTCCGAGCAGAAATCTTTCTACTTGGTTACCACACAATCTAATCCTGACAGTGCAGCCGGCTTGAAAAATGACATCCCCATCTGCAGGAGTGGAAGGGTGGCAGGGAAAGCAGGCACTCGCTGCTGCAGTCCAAAGCAATTATGAGCCCCTCACAAGCTCGAAGACAAGAATTGATTTTCATTTCTAGATTATCAAGAGGTGGGGGCAGTCAGGTCAGGAAACCTGACCCTATCTTGACCTTGTGGATTGGATTGTTCTCAGACCTGTTCAATATTGAAAAGGATTGTTTGGGATGGGAGGGGAGGAGGAGGAGGAGAGAAATCCTCTGGCATCTTTTGTGCCTGCTGGTACCTAAGACTGTTTTATTATTATTATTACCTCGCTTTATGATCTTTATAATCCAACATATCATCAAACATTTTTTTAAAGTGCTTATTTGAAAGGCATTTTCCAATAAATGATCAAATCTGATGATGACAGCAGAAGCTGCAGACTGCTGAACCAGGGCAGTGCAAAGCTGGTGCAGAAATAACAGTTTGGCTTTGGAAAGGATGGCTCTTGTGCTATGTGTAAAGCTACAAACCAACCAACTGGCCTAAGTTTTTTCTGTTGCTGTGGCAATTCAGTATTTGCACAGCACTGCCTGTTTCAAAAGACTCCGAACCGTGGCACTGCTGTGGAAATATTGCTGTTTCCTGGGCTGATGGGCACACACAGAGCTATGCTTCAAGCTGAAACACAGTGACAGCTTCCTGATTCCAGTGCATGCTAACCAGTTTTAAAGCACTGGTCTTTTGAAAAATCAGAATTCTGTCAAATTCTTTAGGGAAACTCATGCTTGTTCATTTGCTGTTGTTGGGGTTTGTTGGTTTCAGGTTTGGTTTTGATGCTTCTGTTTTTATTTTTCCTCCACTGTAAAAGAGTATTTTGGATACATGGAGCAATACACAACTTAAACAATAACTTCAAGGAGTAGATATGAAAAACATAAGCCTTGTAGAGGAACTAGAAGCAGCAGGAGGTCAGGCTTAGCCCAAACACTAACGCAGCCATTCAGATGACTCAGTTCTGCAAGAGCAGGGTCCCCCTCTGCAAACTGCACAGCATAGCACAGCCACGGCCAAAATGCTGCCATGCCTGCCAGAGGTGCCACAGCTGCTTAACAAACAAGCCCTGGAAGGAAGGAATGGAGCACACACACACACAAACCAAACCTTTAGCCAACTGAAACTGCAGGACTGCTCCAGCAAAATGGAGTTGATTGTGGGGAATTGTGTTAGCACAACCATCTGGTTTCCCAAAAGCTTCGAGAAGGCTTAAGGGGATTAAGGAAGGGTAATGGAAGGAGGCAAGCAAAGCCATGCATGCATTGCAGCTGAGTGTGTAGGCATTCAGGGCAGGGGTCAGCAACAAGCACAGACATTATGTTTAATGTAAGAATCTGGCTAACACATTACAGTGCCCAGCAACTTTTGTCCAGTTTTAAACTGGCCTGCGCCTTCAAAATAGGAACCCACAGAAGGGCACTTTGCCTTTGTTCTGATATGCTACTGCCCTGAATCAAGCATAGATTGTGGCTGCTCCCTCCCTGGAGGTGTTCAAGGCCAGGCTGGACGAGGTTTTGAGTGACCTGTGCTAGTGGGCGGGGTCCCTGCCTATGGCAGGGGGTTGGAACTGGCTGAGCTTTGAGGGCCCTTCCAACCTTCCCATTCCATGATTCTATTTGAAACGAGGACATCTAAAACGTCCCAGGGTAGGTCCCTGCTGCTGCCAAACCCCTTCAGCCTGCCTTCTGATTTGAAGAGCTAAAGGGCAGTGATCTGTGAGCAGACCACACTCAGAATGACAAATGAACACCAGAGTGGTGCTGGGTTTGTAGCTGCAGTGTCTCACTTACAGGACTCTAAAGCGGGAACCTGAGGCACAATGGCTCTGCATACATAAATGCTATAAAATTAGTGCAGACAGCTGGCAAATCATTAATTAACAACAGTAATGGTTTCCAACTAGAGCTCTGGGGACTCCACAGGAAATAGGAAGTACACTGGTGCTGGTTTCAGTTATGCCTCTGACCTGGTTTCTCCCTCATAAATAATAAAGCAAAAACAACCCACGCCTGAGCCACAATACCACACAAGCCAGCCCCAGAAGTGCCTGATGGGGTCACAGCACAGAAAACTGCCCAGGTATGCTCCAGATAGCTGCAAAACTCACTCTGGAATATTATGCAAATGGTGCTAGATAATTTAAGTGATCACAAAGACTGTTCTAAATAAGTACATTTTATTTTTTTTTTTTAAGAAAATGTAGCTTTCCCCCATCCCACACCCCCCTTCTATTGCAGCCTCATTTTTACATATTAGATGATGCATTTTGTTTCCTGGATTGTCCCCTGGAGTATCACACAAATAGAAGTGCACATAAATGCTAAGCTCATATGTAAATGAGAAATAATCTCAAGATTTATCTGTGAACTCCAGCTTCCTTTAGCAAATTAATTCATTGACAGCAGAAGGGTTACTGTCTCTCTGCGAAACTTATGAGAGAAAATGTTGGTTCACAGCAGATTTATTTGCACAATAGACCTAACAGGTTCAGTCATTATTGCAGTTCACCATGTTGTTTCTGAGTTCCTGCTGAAAATTGCATTCCCTGTTAGCACAAAATATATCTGCAGGGAAAAGACAAGGAGAGCAATTTAAAGTGTGTAATATTTTCTCCTGAGGTTGAACACAACAATAGCAGCATCTCCATATTCACAAGATGGAAGTGATGATCTAGAAATAAGGTACTAGTGATGCTCCAGGAAACAGGCAAAGAATAGTTGTGCTATGGCATGGCAGGGGCCAGCTGCTCTCAAATCACAGAACCACAGAATCACAGAAACATCCCAGTTGGAACAGGCCCCCAGCATCACCAAGTCCAACCATTATCCCTACTCTGCAAAGTTCATCCTTAAGCCATATCCCCAAGCACCACATCCAAACGACTTTTAAACACATCCAGGGTTGGTGACTCCACCCCCTCCATGGGCAGCATGCCTCTTTCCATGAAAAACATGTTTCCTGTTGTCCAGTCTAAACCTACCCAGTCACAGCTTGAGGCCATTCCCTTNGGCACACTGCTGGCTCACATTCAATTGTTTGTCTATTACAACTCCCAGGTCCCTTTCTGCCAGCAGCTCTCCAGCCACACTTCCCCAAGCCTGTGGCTTTGCTCGGGGTTGTTGCTACCCAAGTGTAGGACCTGGCATTTAGCCTTATTGAATCTCACCCCATTAACACTGGCCCATGGATCCAATCTACCCAAGTCCCTCTGTAGAGTCTCCCTACCCTCCACTGCCGTCCAACTTGGTGTCACCTGCAAACTTTCTCATGACAGACAAGCTGGGACCACCAAATCACACAGGGAGACGCTTTGGCTTCTCCTGCTCCTTGTGCAGCCAGCACAGCAATCCAGAGCTTTATGCCACTTGCTGCATGGGAGCAGAGGAAGACAGATGCATGGGGACACCCATTCTAGTGGCAAAACCCTAGGCTTTTCTGTCTGCGTGGCACAGGACTGACTGTTACACCCGTCCCTGATTCCCTGCACCAGAAATGCAGCAGCTCCCCTGTGACTGCAGCTGAAAACTTTGTTTGGGCTAGTGAAGGGGAGTGAGATTTTGCCCCTTACTGCTCTTCTTTGTCTTGGTATTGAGTGAGATTTCTGATGGTTAAAAAGCCCACACGCGTTGAACCAAGTGCTGAGTGGCCAAAACGAGCTGCACAGAACTGTGTGGCACTGGAGAAGACAGTAGTGCTTGGGTAACTCTGTATTAAACTACAGACCTGGCCAGGGAATGTAAAGTCTCTTCATGTTCAGAGGGAGCGCTAACCTGAGCTTGCACAGCTCTCCTCGGAGCTACGTTTCAGCGATGCCTCAGTCCCCGTGTGGCAGGCTGAAGAATGACTTCGGTGCTCTGCTTCCTTTGCACTTGCAGAGCTCTCCTGCTCTGCCAGGTGGGAGCTGTGAACCTGCCTCTTTCTCAGAGCAGCCTTTGGAAGTCAGTAGGTCTTCAGCTCATGCTCATGCTGCAGCGTAAACCACCCTGAGACCAGGCACAGTAACTTTGAGCATCTTAACCATTTTATTACCTAGCACTCTGGTGTCTTTTTTCAGTGGTCCAGCAATGTCTGGGACGACACTCACATTCTTTTCTAAAGCTACATGCACATACTTCTTTCTTTTTAAAGAAAACAAAGGAAGGTTTAAAGAACAGAACTGTTTTACTTCAGGCATGTGACATGGAGTTCACAGTGAACAGTCAAGATACACGAATGTGATAGACTATCAGAAATGAATGATTCAGGCAGAATTCAAGGGCAGCAGGAAGAAAACTCACAATCAACATGTTCTATAGCAATAAAAAAAAAAAATCTGTAGCCTGCTTTGGGACAACATGCACTTAGATCACCACATTGTGATGTAATTCTAGCTTGGCAGAAATCATGGAGAAGAAAGTTTCTGTAACTGAGTTTGAGAAGCTCAGGCATGGCTTGGAAAACAAATAAACAAACGTCAAGTTTCAAGTGTCCAGCTTGTTCAAACAGCAGAAGTTCTTGTGCCACAAAAAATGCTCTAGAAAAGAGAAAACTCACTGAGCAGTTACCACAGTATGCTTTACACGAGCTCTTTCTTCCATGCTCAGAAGGCACACCTTCTCCTCTTAAAGGCTTCAACTTGTGCTTGCTACAGAGAAAATCCATCCTCTGATGCATCTGTGAATTGTGCCTGATATTTTTTATCCACACAAGCTGAACATTGCTGGCACGCAGGAGCTCTGCTCTTTCTGCCTGTGTTTTTGTTGCTATTTCCACTGGCTTTGTCTTTCTAGAAATCTTTCAGTGGTGGCTCTTGGAGCATTACAAACAAGATCTTTGACTTGCTTCCATGAAGTGAACTCTGACTTGCTATCTTCATGTACACTGAGACAAGGTCTCACAGCTGGTCAGTCCCTGAGGTCAGAAGCAGAAGTGAGGAGCTACACTGTCCTCACTACTAGCACAGTCCCAAGTATAAGCCATTCTTGAATCTCTGTTGCAGTAAGTAGTAGTTATGGTCTCCCTGGTTAAGTAACCAATCTACTCTTCCTTGCTGTGAGTAGCTGCCTGTATAAGATATTGGAATGAATTAAATAAATGTGGAAGAACAAATCTGTTTCTCCAGCACACATAGAATGGACATCAGCTGCAAAATGTTGTGTTATGTAGTAGCACAATAACTATAACACAAACAGATCTAATGAGATTCCATGCTTATTTGTTCTTTGGCATTGCATGAAATATAGTGCATACTTCCTTTAGGGCACAACCCAGTGTCTGTCAGAGTCACTGGAAAGACTTCCACTTATTTTAATGGGGAACAGACCTTGAATGAAGCAGGGAATATGCTGATTTATGATATTTTAAAAGAAAAAAAATATATATATGTAGGCATGGGCAAAAATAGAAGTGGTTGATGTATTTCAGCCTTCTCCTTCTGACAGATATCAGTCCCAGGTGACTCAAAGTAAAGGACAACAAGGAACTTTGTAACAGACAGTTATGGGGGGAAAAAAAGCACTAGGAAACAGAATTTTTGGCAATGTAAATCTAGTTGTTGGTTTACACCCTGATGTGTGAGTATTTATATCCCTTACACATGCTTGTATTCCCAGTACTTTGCTTTTTATTATCCATATAGCTATGTAATCCTTTTAAAAGTCCTCCAAGGTATTTGGATCTTCAGCGTCTTGTGCCACTGAGTTCCAGATGTGATGATGATCTGTAGCTTAACAATAATTTAGAAAGCTGAGCTGAAACAGGATTTAAGACACTATAAAAATAAGTTGATAGCTGTTGTTCAGCAATAGAGCTCTCTTTTTGTGGGTGGGGTTTTTTGTTTGTTTGTTTGTCTGTTTTTTGTTTGAGTGGGCTTTTTTTTTGTTTGTGTGTGGGGTTTTGTTTCTTTGTTTGTTTTAAGGGGGAAAAGCCGATCCTATATATTTATCCACAGCTCAAGTAAATTAAATCCCAGTCCCTTAATTGCATATAAATAGGTCAATAACATAGATCTACAGCTAGTGGGAAACGTTTCTACCTGTGCCGTTCTAGGTCAGATAAAGAACCGAGGTGATGCTGTTGTGTTGCCTGCTCTGCATCGCGGCAAGAGTCTGCAATACTTTTATATGAAAAAAACAATTAACCATTTGCATATTTTAAAGTATCTCTGAATAACCAGCAGCAGACAACGCCTAGGGAAATACACAATCAAGCTAGAAATTTGTCATTTCCTACGGATTTACTGTAGGCGTTTAGCTAACTTTTATCTCTGTTTTCAGAGATGCCATTTATGTGAGCAGCAATACAGCAAACATGCACAGCTCCTATAGTAAATTACACGAGTAACTGGAAACACAGGAAACCAGTGTACAAAGATTTTAACAATATAAAAGAAAAAGGGGGGGGGTGAAAAGAAGGCATTCTACGTATTTTGAAGGAAAATGAACACACGTTTTAAATTTTAAAACTAACTTCCCCGAAGGCATGCTGTCAAGCACGGATATAAATTGCAGACTTGCTCTTCCCTCTCTCAGTCGCTGAGGGAATTTCGTACACTAAATATATTAAGGGAGTGAACTTCAGCATGACCACACTTTCCACACCACGTCCTACAACCAGGCAGCGGGTGCATTTCTACTAATTTTGTGCCCGCATATGACCCCTGAACATAAGCTGTGCCGGCATCTCAGGTAGCTTCCTTGATTTTTCATTAGTTATTTTTCATTTGAAGGACTTTTCGTTTTCTCGATCTGTCAGCAGGGACGTTGTCTCTGTTTGCACAGAAGTTACGAACCACTTATCCTGGATGTCCTGATAAATAGTGAGCGCTCATCCCATTATCCCTTACAGCGCCAGAGCCCAGACCTGCCGCTGCCCGAAGCTCAGGCTGTTAGCACACTTAACGAAATACACGGAGAGATTTTTGCTCTCTGTTTGCAAAAATCGAATATTGCAAAAAGCCTTCATGAAGAGAGAGCAGCACTACCACAGTGGTAGTAGCAGTACGAACCACCCTCACGTACAAAATGCAATGTACGCTGGAACACTGCGGGGAGAAATATTTGCTGACGTTCTGAGAGTCGTTATTTATGTATTTGCTTGGCCAGCTCTGTGCTAAGTTCCGAGGGCAGAGTTGCACCCTTAAATTATCCTGCATTAATTCCCTGAAGTTTTTGTGCCAGAAAACAATTCGTGCAAAGTACAGCGAAGAACAACTTTGGAGGTACAGAGTCGGTGGTAAGGAACACTCTGTAAAGCAAAGAAAAACGAAAATCATCGAGGCGAGGAATGACTGTTCACAAATACCTAAAAATACTTTCAGTTGTTCTTGTTGAGCCGTTGGCTCAAAATAGACACTTTTAAATGGTGCCTTTAAGACCATTTGCCATCAAGTTGTGTTTTCTTTTCTATTTTCTTTTTTCTTTTCTTTCTTTTTTTTTTTTTTTAAGTGACTGATGAAAATTCTGAGATAATCGCTTACGGCAAAACTATCACTTAAATCACTTCAGATAACCACTTAAATTATGGCGAGGTGAAGTTTGGGCACTTAAAAAGCACAAAACTGCCTAGAGCGAATAGTTCCAATACTATTTACTTCATTTAGAAGTCGCAGGTGAAGGCTGGAGGGACGCTTAAATTGGTGCTTAGACACCTCTTCAGTAGGTCGGAGACGGCGGCTCGTTAACAGTATGTTTCTTATTAACCGCATAGACACGATTGAGCTTATTTTCCTCCGTAGCACATGCAGTGAGCGGGATACAAATAAGGGCAAAGCCCCTAACCCGCCACGTCCCGACCGTAGCGAGACACCTAGATTTTAAAGCTATCCCTTGTTGCTTTAATTCGATCGTTCCTCGACCAGCAATTCCCTCCTCAAGTCTGCCTGCCTCCCTCCTCCAGGTTGTCACCCGCTCCCTGGTGATTTACACCTCGCCGGGCACTGAGAAAGGCTCCAGGCGGAGGCAGGAGCGCGGCCCCCCCCGACAGCGCCCTCCTCTAATTGCTACGCGCTCATGGGTGACTCGTTAGCCGCAAACAAGAGGAGTTGGGACGACACCACCCCCCCACCGACCCGGTCATGGGTTTATTTCCTTTCTCTACTCTTATTTTTTTTAAACGCGCAGCCCACCACTGGCGAATAGCAGCCTGCCTCCTATCCTCCGATACCTCTGTGCCTCCTATCACAGAGGTAACGGGGGGCGGGCGGGGACCACGTCGGGGTAGGGGCCGGCCGAGTTTGTGGGCTCGGGGCCAGGGGGAGGCCCAGGAATGGCCGTAAGGGGCGTTCTCCCCTNCATGGTGCGTCATCCGCCCCGCCTCGCCGCGGGGCAGGCCCGCCCCTGCCACCGGCCAATAGAAGAGCGTCTCCGCCCCGTCTGGCAGGGCAGCCTTTCGTCGGCATTGTGCACCCAATCCGTAGTGGTGGGATGCGGACCGCCCTCTGATCATTTGCATTCAGCGCTGCTATTGGATGGACGGCACAGCCAATGCGCGTTCCGTGCGGAGGCGGGGAGGACGAGGGGCGTGCTCAGAGGCAACCCGAACCAGCGTCCACAGCCATTGGAGGATCGCTCCAGAGGCGGGGCTATTGAAATGAGGGTCCGGCACTGCCCCCCGCGACTCCCGCGGCCCGCCCAGGGCGGAGCCACGGCGGTCATTTGCATGGCGGTTCCTCCTGTTTGCATATGCATGAGGGGCGGGGGACACACGCCGCCGATGTCTTGCCGTGTTTTACGGCGTCCCGCGCCCCTCCGGCTCCCCGAGCCCTTCCGCCCTGCCGTGCTAATTGGTGTGATGTGTGGTCCCGGCTCCCCGCTCTCTGCTTTCACCTCGGCTCTGTAACCCAAGCCCGCTTCCTCGGCGTTTTTAATAACGCCAAAATCTGGGCCAGATGGGAACCATTAGCGACCCTATCCCCTCTTGCTGATCTTTATAATCTTATTAGTTTAATGGGTCACGCAGTGCAGGACCTATTTCCTACGGATCAAAGGGAAAACAAACAGGGTAATATCCCACCGGGCTTCCTCCGCTGTGCCCCCACGGGTGCTGCTGCCGGGCTGCTGGTGCTGCTTGAAATTTTTCCCCTTATTAACCCACACCGGCCACCGGTTTTAGTTTCTGGGATGCTCCCATCCCAGGTAGCTCTCAATTGCCACTGCACGGCGGCCTCTCCCGGCGCGGAGCTCCCGGTGGGCACGGACCCGCGCTGGCACGGCTGTCAGCCGAGGCCGTAGGGGTTTCCCCGCTTCTCCCCATTTAATCGGGATCGATCTCGTGCCGAGGGACCCTTCGGGAAACATTCCTCTTTAGCAGATACACCGGCAAGATAGCGCTTGGCGTATTACAGGGGCATCGCCTTGCAGTGTCCGGTGGTGGTTTTGCTGTTGTACTTTTTCCCCCCCCAAAAAGCATAAAAGCAACATCACACGGGATGGATGATGGGGTCGAATCCAATACCCTGTGGCGTCGTCCGGCTCTTCCAGGGGCGGTGTTTTCCGCTCAGTGGCAAAACGCTTGTTTGCAGTTCGGAGACCCCCTCCCGTAGCCCGTGCAATAACTTTTAGCACAATCAATTAGATGTACGCGCACTGTGGTCCATTATGGAAGAGTGTTGTGTGACGGCTCCTGTCAAAGGTTACTGGCCTTCATGCAGCCACATAAAGCGTGTCTCTAAAAGGTAAATATTTGGACTTATTAAAGGACCTGGAAGCTATGGCTTACAGTAGGGAATCAAACCTGGGCGCCCCCAGGCAGCTAGGCGCGGACATCCCCCTTCCCCAGCCCCTCCCGCACACGCCGCCTTAGCTCCTCGCGCTCTGCGCGGCGGTACCTGGCAATAAGCACCGGCACCGACCCCGCAGACTGGCTCCAGGGGGTCCCGCGGAACCGAAACTCAAACAAATTTACCTACATGTCTTGCTATATAAAACGCGTAAATGTATACACATATAACATATATGCACATACGTAAAACATTTACCTGTAAAACAGAGATAAATTAGATTTTACGCAAAGCCTAGGGAAAGCTAAGCCTGTGGATGGAAAACTCCTAAATCCCAGCAGTGTCCTCTCTTGGATTTGGTGCAAACCTTTAGACAAAGAGGAGCAGTAGTATGAGCAAACAGGTAATGAAACAAGTTAATGCCCTCGCAAATCTCCGGGATTTTATTTTCCAAACTTCTAAAGAGCTTTCAAGGAAACTCTTAGTCGATGGATTTTTATTTTACATCTCATAGAAAATCCATTATTTCCAGTTGGGTAGTCTGGCTTACAAAATATTTAAGACATAACCCACTCCCCATACACACTTGCTGAAATATCACAGATGATATATTGTGCTCCCAGATCGGAAACTAGATCTCGGTGTGTGCGCACACAAACACGGACGTATGTGGATGTATCAGTATGTGTTAATGAGTACATGGATATGTCTCCTTTAATACTACCTACCCTGGTTACCTAATAAATTGAAAACTGGACGGTGAGCATAGCCATATGCACATAAACCACACACACACAGAGAACAGGATTTATTTTATTAGACACTATTAAAACACAAGCCCATAAAAATCTACTTCTATTTAAGTTTTATGATAGTCTGTGCTTTAAGTGTGGCTGCTTGTGCGTGCAAAAGGAAACGTGAACATATGATTGCATCGGCACACTACGCTGTTTTTTTTTTTTTTTTGTACATATGTATTACAAAATGCACAGAACAAGAATTGCTACAAAAGGACTGAATAAAATCTATAGTGAAGGTAGATATCTACTTAAGGGCCACTTTGGAGAGTACAGACCTTGCTTTCCCCACTTTATTACAGGGACTATGCCAAGTTCTTTTTCTGTGGGTGTTTTTTCACCATATTTACGCCTGGAAACAGATGTGTACTTTATTTCAGGCAAGCTTTCTGACTTTTTTTTTTTTTTTTCCTAATCTGCTAATTCCCTGAGTTTATTCGTGCCATGGACAATAAAGCCATAAAGCTGACTGCAGAAATTTGTTTGCCGTAACGACGTG
Source organism: Semnornis frantzii (assembly GCA_013399775.1). Taxonomy (NCBI): domain Eukaryota; kingdom Metazoa; phylum Chordata; class Aves; order Piciformes; family Ramphastidae; genus Semnornis; species Semnornis frantzii. The sequence continues at coordinate 250,727 of VWYK01044718.1, read as the reverse complement.
TTATTTGAGTCCCGACTTTTGGGACTCTGACACTTGGCCAGATCAAAGAGCTTCCTTAAAAATACCGTGTGATTCGGAGCCGATGTGTGCGTGTGCAGCGAACGGCGAGACAGCCGACGGACGGAAACCGGCGAGGGGAGAGCCCGGAGGCACCTCCACGGATCCCGTCTGGCAGCCCAAACCCCCCCCACACCCCGTGGGGCTCTCGGAGTTGCTGCGCCTCTTCGCCTCAGTGCCGATCCCAGAATGAGTTCACTTCCTAGGCTGGGAACAGCCGGGTTTAGGGGACCTTTTCCCATTCCTCGGCGCCAGGTTCGCCGCCTGGTTTTGGGTGTGTGGCCCCTCGTATTTCCTGTACCCCGAAGCGGTTTTAAAGCACCACGTCTAATTACCCGGTATTGGTTTTACCACCAGATATCGATAGATTTAAATTACGTGTTAGAGACGTGATACTACGAAGAGGCAGAAAACAGAATCCCCCCTCAAACACACTTATAGGAAAAGGCTGCAAAGATCACAGGCTTCAGGTTTTGCCTTCGGTGTAAAGGTTGTTTAAAGGCACGGGAAGTCATCTGATAAGCCTTCAAGCTGTACTTCATAATCTTTACTGCTTTATGGAGCTTTCCAAATCTTTAACACGCTGTAACCTCTCCAAGACGGACTGCCAGACAACATTTCGGTGTTAGGTTTACTTAGTGAGGTTCTTGCGAGGAAGTGAATTTTCACGGTGCCCGTATACCGCCGGACACTCCCCCAACCGCTCCCCTCCCCTGGCCCTCGCCCCGCGGAGCCGTCGCCTGCAAAGATTTATTAAACTTTCTGATTTATAATCCTTCCCGCATGGAGCGGGCTCCGTCCTATGACAGCCTGCGCGGCTTCTGAGGCTGCCAATGGTAAAGGGCGTTTCGGTACATATTCCTCCGATTAGCGCTTTCCTGGAGGGGAGGGACGTTATGATTTATTACCATGCTCAACCGTTTAGAAAGCGAAATTAACCCCAGAATGCCTTCATCCCTTTTGAAGTTCATGGTTTGTTTTCCTTACTGTACAGGGCGCGGATCAAAGGCGTGAAACGCCCTCTTGTGTTTGCTTTATTTGCTAGGGAAAAAAAAAAAAAGAAACGGAAAAATCCGAGCAATTAAAGCATCGGCTCGCCGCCGCCGCCGCAACTCAACACCCGGCGACAGTCACGGTCCTGGCGCTGGCGCAGGCGCAGGAGGACCACAGCTCCAAGCCCCTAGGTACTACTCCATCAGTGATGAAACGGCCCCTCCCCCGTGACGTCCCCCAGCCCCTCCTGGGGCCCGCTCCGGCCTTTATTTCTGCAGGTAAAGGCTCTGGAGAGTCTGGCCGCACCTGAAAGTGGGGGGATTTTAAAGTCTTT